>JAQGCS010000102.1:0-36355 GCA_034702105.1 Fuscozetes fuscipes
AGAGAGAGAGAGAGAGCGAGAGAGAGCGAGAGAGAGAGCGAGAGAGAGAGAGAGAGAGATTAATTGTCTATTAATACAGAAAGCCATTAGTGATTTGTTTGGAAATTCATTATACTAAAAGAAAATATGATTTTAATAATTAATCTCATTATTTATTTTAAAGGAAAGTATTTTCAATCATTTCAAATGCATTAAAGTTTTACAATTCGGCTCAGTTTCAAACTCCCGAACTGATCGATAAAAGATAATTATTGAGGAATGTTTGAAACGCTCGAAATAAGATTATTCGTCAATAGTTTTAATTAAATTAATTGAAAGACAGAATTAAATTCAATACAATTGTGGAGCGAATGAATGGAATGCCTTTTATGAATGAATGGAGTGATGTCTTCATGTCCTCTGCAATCGATTATTTTAAACAAATCAATAGAAGTCTAATTGCTTTCAGTTTGAAGCAGGAAAGTGCCTAGCACACAACTATGTCTTAATTGAATAAAATACGAGCCACCAATTTAAAAGAGATAGTCTTTGGCTTTTAATAAAATAGGTTTTATTACCTAAGTTTGAAGGGTTAGCTTGCTTATTAAATCAGTTGGGTACTGTAAGAAAGTGTGATTTAGTGCTTAAAATAGATAATAGATGTATAGTGACGTGAATACAGTGGTGTGCAACTTACTCATACAATGATGAGCCTATGAAACAGTTAACCTGTGAAATGATATAGTTTGTTTGTTATCCAGTATAATTGACATTTCATATACATAGTGTTTGATTACGCACTCTGTGCGTTTTGCTTATGCATGAGAATAGCAAGTAAAAGCTTGTTAAATGATGCAATTTATTTTCGATTGGATTCTTCGGGTCTTTTTATTATTATGAAGATTTACTATTTTGGATTGCCATGCACATATGCTTATATCTGTTTCTTAGCATTCCAGAAGTTGATATAATTCATGGAATATTTAGCTATACAAGCACTATGTGTGTATTAGCAAGTACAGTCGCACATGATTTATACAATGAAGTGTCTTTTCAGTGATAACAAATTTTTACCTTAATGTTTTAATTTAAACTCAATTTGATAAAAATTTGTTAATTTTATGATAAATATATTTGTTCAAAAATTAGATTATTTAACCACTTTACCTGTATGTTCATATAAACTGTCCCTGGTAACCCTGGCGAGGACATTCATTTGAACTAAACGTCTAATTGATGTCTGGTTTCAGTCAATAATTTGAGGCATTTGATTGAAAAAAGAGTAAAATATTCGGATCCAATTAAAAGCACAAATTATATGATGAGTTTTATTTATTATATAACTAGTAGTTATCTATATCTCTATACAACTCTATGACGGCTTCAGTTATATAATACTAATGACGCGGAAATAAATTACACTATATTTTTGTCTGTCTATCAAAAGGAGAGGACAAGAGAGAGAGAGAGAACAGTCTATGTCTATGTGGTGTGCTTTGGGAAGCTTTAGTTCTGCATCAGAGCACTGACTATTTGCGACTCGTCTACTGATCCGTATTTGTCTGTAATTATAATTATTATTTATTTGATTCGCAATCATTACTATAGTATTGCTCTCTTATTATCTCCATTAGCAGTGATGGACACACATAACAATATTAGAGGGTTAGGGTTGACGACAAACTTAGTACATTCCTACTAAACTTGGATTATCTAGCTCAAAAACAAAGAATTATTCATTAAATTTGACTCAAGACTCGGGAGAATTTTGCCACAAATGATATACCAATTGGTGTATTTAATAATTTAATCCTTTCTCTGCTCGTCTCTGACCACACTTATGATTATTGCATACCGCGAGCAGGAATGATCAAGGGGGTGTATAGCCAAAATACCTCCTTAATCGAAAAATGTTCAAAATACCCCTAACTTCGGATACTAAGAAGCTTTAGGTACCTTTCTTACCACTTCCTTAAAATTGGTGGTCACACCAAGCTATTTTTCAACTTTTCAAAGGGATAAATGGCCAAAAATGGCCTGTTTTGGTTTAAATGACTTGTTCCAGAGTCGGGATATTTTAGCTTGCTTTTCTTTCTATTGTTCTATTAGTTGATTAATTACTAAGTTTCAAATTCAAAGCAATTTTACAAATTGACTATTTATCAGTTGAAAAATGGATTGTTTGGCAAAAATCGATACCAATTTCTTTTCCTTCTTTCAGAGAAAAAATAAATAAAATATGATTTGAGACGAAAAAGGCCTCAAATTTGCTTTTGATATAAAAATTTGAAAACTTTGGCTCAAAATTCAAAATAATATGAAAATAGTTTTGAGTTCGTATTTAAGTCTTCTTTTCTAAACTGAAAAACAAAATATTTATTGATTTTCGGCTCAAAGACATCGAAAGTTATGCATAAAATGCATTTACATTTAGTGCCGACAAAAAATATTAATAAGTTTTGATAAATATTGACTTAAAATGAATGAAAGTGTGAAAATCATAATGGATTTCTGCATTTTGCTCGATAATGCTTTCAAATTATAAAAGGGTGTATAAGAAGAATGTGATCTCATTTATGAGCTAAACATTGATTGACTCGATTTTCAACACCAGTGCTCTTTCATTGACTATCAATGGGAACACAGACTGGGTTTTTGTGTAATTTTTCGTCTCACAAGACGTTTGTTTCAATCGTTAGGGAGAGAGAGAGAGAGAGAGAGAGAGCACATCCTTAAAGAATACTATCTTGCATTACATGCTGTGATTGAGGGCTGCGTTGAACACTCAATATATACGTATATATATTTCGTTCGACTCCTACTTCTCTCATTTTGATTCTGTCTTCTAATAAAGTAATGCATAAAATATTCATTTCTTTCTTCTACAGTAGTTGTGCTTGAGTATAGCACAGTTGTATTGCACTCTACCTATTGTCAAAGGAATAGCTTTTATGTAAACTATTGAATAAATTTCAAACACATTCTCATCGGAAAAGTTTTGATCGAAAAATAAGGCATTTTTTAAAAACCTTTTTCTCTTGTGATTTGAAAAATAGGTGAAAACGCGTCGATCGGTTGTTTGGTAGAGTCTATTCCAGCGGCCAAAGTGGACTGGGAGGCGAAGGGCAGAGCAATTAGAAACATGTCTCTAATGACGTTCGGCCGACAGATGTATATCATTAAAGAAGGATCGAACGGTCCTTTTCAGCGAAGTAGTACTCTGTATATAATGAACGCACTGGAAAAGGACGCCGGAAGGTATGCATACTATACATGATTTGATCGATTTCTAGCACATCAACAAAATAAGGCTCTGATAAGGAGTGTCAGCCATTCAATCAAACACTGGGAGAAAACAATAGAATTTATTCAATAATTACTTGCAATAAATCAGTAGAATTTTGCGCAAAGCATTGCACAACACATCCGTTTCCCTTACATAACATTTTAAGGCGACACCGATGGGCACAGTATCTCATGTTTGAGTCTAATTATGCAAATTACATAACGAATGCCCAAAAGAGTAGAGGTTTTCATTCTATTCTTATTGTCAAACAATTGCTAAAATTTTTTTTATTCAAATGATAAACGCAAACATAGAATACCTTATCATTGATGATATGTTTATATAAACATATTGTGTGTATATTAACATAAAAGATATAATCCATTACTACATCAAAATGAGATATATATCAGCTCTTCGTTCAGTATTTTGAGCTCAGAGATGGCCATAATTCTCTTCAAAATATTAGATGGGCAAATTCATTTAATTTAAATTTACCTTTTAGAAAGTGTAATTGCTAAATTAATTTTGAATAGTTGTGGAAAATATACTTTTATAAAACGCTGAGAATATTGTGTAGCTTAAGGCATAATAACTAGCAGACTATGTCTGGGTCCATCATTACTCTAATTTTATGCATTTCTGAGTCATCTTTTATCTTAACTCAGTTTCAAACAAAAGACAAACAAACCAATGGAAAGATGCATTCTATTCAAAGAGTGAGCAAGACTGCCATCACTAAAAATATTAAACATGGCTTAAATTTTATAATAATTTTAGATTTAATTCCAGGTTTATCTACAATTATACAAATATTTACAATCAATTTTTGAAAATGGTCACCTAACTGGACATTGATTAGTGACTAGTGACCTTGCCCATCTCCAGTTAAATGCACTATTCATTCTTATCGTATTCATGTATTTTGTGTTAATAAATATTCTATTAGTCATATATTGTGTGCAAATAAAGAAATACATTGGTTCTGGTATTTTATCTTTTGCCAACTAATTCAACATTAGAGCGAAAGACATAGACCTGGATGATGAATAAATAAATGATTTTATTATTTCATGTTATATATAAATAGAATAATTCTGATATTTATTTTGATCGTTTATATTCTCATTTCATTTTTGTTCCTTATTTTGTTCATCAAATTGTGTGAGAATCTAACCGATGTTTTCCACCGATTTCTCCCATTTTTTTCTTCCAATCTATTTATTATTCTATTTTATTGAATAAATCCTTTAATTCAATATATAATAGATTTATATATTTATTCGTCTCTTCATTGAAAACAGCGATTCTATTGTTGGAAAGAAATTGAGACAAAATTGTGGTTTGAATTATAGCCATGTTTATGGCTTGAGTTTTGTTTGTTTTGTTCATTTATTTTATATTTCAATCAATTTTCAAATGTAATGCAAAAGCTTTTTACCAAAATTAATATCAAATATATTTAAATGAAAACATATATTATTACCAGAATAAATTGAACTACAGGGATGTGCAACTCAGAATCACTTTGATTTTTGTTAATATATGCTTCTATATCGCCAAGACTATACAAATTCAAACAATTTTATTTATTAAATGGTATGACACAATTGCTTTGACGCACATATAAATCAGGTTATTTAACTCGAATGATACTTTCCCTTAGCACTCGATGAATGATATAAAGTTAGCCTGATTGGTCTATTCAGAACCATCTTTGTTATTTCAATGTATGCATTAAGTGAATGACCAAAAATTGCCAATAAAAAATACTGTTTATTTTGATTTGGCTACAGATGACCAACCGCGTTTTATTTTGAATTTTTTAAAATTAAAAAATAAATAATGTACAAAATAGAATATTTTATAATTTAGCAATGCATCTGTATCAGGTTAAAGTCAACTATAATTATATGAGTACTAACCTAAAATTAAGAGATGGAAACAATGAAAGCCATGGCTTCAGCAAGTTTACTAGTTTGCTTATTTGTTAAATAGTTAGTTAAGTATTATATTTCACAAAACTCTTATTCAATAATAAGCTGTTCAACAGATCAATTGATTAAGGTTAGCTAGCTCATCATTATTGGTCAATGCCATCCTTCAAAACTATTTGCTAAACAATATATGGTGTGCACATCACTATTTATCACGTGACCAGTGATATCAGGCTGTGGACACCAAAATGTTCACCTGAGAATATTGAGGGAAATCAAGCTTCTAAGTATTGCATGGTAGCCTAAGCATAGAAGAATAATATGATTTGGTTGTACAGTCTGATCTCGATTTAAGAGACTCCTTGGTGCGGCCAAAATCACTCCCTTAAATCGAATTTCCCTTATATCGAATTACTTTAACATCACATAGGAGCAGTTGGTGCTTCACAATTCTGTCTCTTATATCGAAATTCTCTTAAATCGCAGTCTCTTAAATCGAGATCAGACTGTATTTACTAAAGTTGAGTAAATGTTTGAGACTTTGGCCATCTCTTAGTTGTGGTTAAGAAAAGATTATTCGACAAAAACAAAATTAATTCAATTCTGACGAATAAGAAATGAAAATAAGAGAACAAAAGAGGATAAAAGTGACAGTTATTTGAATAAATTCTTTGTATATCTCTTCCACTGAAACAGAATTGAAATCAAAATAAATCTTTTTTAATCTGAAGAGAACTCAAGAAATTTAAATTAATTGTTATTTTTTTATTTGAAGTACTGTTTTGAGAGTTAGCACTGAAATGAGGCAACGAATGAAGAGTTTCTGGTTTCCAATACAACGAATATTTTAAACAAAATTAATTCATTTTTTCTTTCAGTTTATAAGTCATTTCTCATCTGATTCTCAGATAATTAATTTCCCGATAAAACAAAAAGAAGTATAAACTCATTAATGAATTGAGGTTTAAGTCGAAGAAAGAGCTCCTTTTTTGCAAAAGAATCCCAAAGGAATTCAAACCCTATAGTTAGTTAGTTGACAGGTAAAAAATTGACCATACTCACCTCACCTTATCTAATCACTCTAGCAGTTCTTTTAGCTTATATAACCTTGCACGTGATATAATCAGAATAAATCAAAGTAAATTTTCACAATGCATTTAAATAATTAAATTTACATTAAGCTAAGTAGTTGGTTTCTTCACAAATTAATAGTTAGTTTTTTAATTTATCCAGATATCAACGAAGTGTTGGTAGGTGTTATTTTCAGTCGAATTCATTTACTAAATTAAAGCATTGAGAAACATATAATGAGATTTAACTGTAGATTATATGCATTTGTTTTGATAGCATTAGAAAAAAGACGTGAATTTAATTTCGAGAAATAAATTATTCATTCATTTGCGCGGAAATACATTAAATGCATATAAAAGACTGAATTTATTAAAACACTTTTCTATTTTAATCCGAAAATAATTCCGACAGAAATACCAGAAAAGTAGTATTAAAACTGTGCGAAAGTAATATTACGTTAGAAAAGTCAGAGATGCCCAAGGGGGTATTTCTCAGCAATTCTAAATACAAGTATTTATGAGAATTACTCCCATATCCTGATTTCAATAAACATACTGTTTTGGTCTATTCTATTTGCATATTCAAACAACCTTGGGCACTGTTGAAATTCAATTCATTTCAAAAATTCCAAAAACTCAACAAATATTCAAAAAATTTGTTTCATTTTATGAGAAAAGATTAAACAAATTTGAATTTAATTTCTCTCAAAATAATTATAAACAAATATAATTATATCCAATATTATTAACAGAGATCGCAAATCTGAAAAGTGGAACTCGAAAATTAGCATGTAGCTTATATTTGCCCTAAAAAAATCTTAAAAGAAGAGTAAGTGTAAGCCACAAAGGCTATTATAACAAGTTGAAATAATCTTTTTTCAACTCTTTTTGCAAAATTTCGATACGCTATTTGCGAATCAAATTTGTGCACGCTCTATCTATGCATATTTAATGTTTAGCCTGTTCAACTGAATTGAGAGGTATACTCTTGCGATCGCTGATTATTAATATGATAAGGATCTTAACCATAGATGAATGAAAAACCAAGAACCTTATAAGAGTAATTGAAAAGTTGCTTGTTTCTCTCTCTTCAAAGTTATACATGTGTGGGTGGCAATAAAGCGGGGACAGTCTCGTCGGAAATGATGATGAGCGTCACTAAACGTCCGTTGATTGACAGAAGCTATACTGGTGAAGAAGTAGCCGGAATGGTGTTGGGAACCATCTTTATATTCCTATTGATCTTCATTGCCATTTGTGTGGTTGTGCTCCGATCGAAGACACACTATTCGGACATCAATTCTAGTAATCGAGTCAATCAGACCACTGAGCAGAACAGGTGTCAATCAGATGAGCGAAAGCTCCTATCGGTTCACATGAATCACAACTCATACGTGACATCAGTGGTCACAACCAATCACTTGGAAATGAAGACCATCTCATCTAATGATAGTAATCATCAAAACAATGATAAGACCAGTGATTCCACGACTGAAGACAACAATTGTCTTCTAAACAATATTAATGATAATCAGAACTGCTTTAAGACAACAAATATTAAGTCAACTGATCTAACAATCGATGGCAACCAAAGTGATAGTATTTTTCCAAAAACGGATCTCATCGGTAATGTGGACAACAGTCCCCGAAGTTCTACGAATCAGTCAAACAGTGATAATATACAACACTTTAACAGTAATTACAGTAAAAACTTTGACGACTTCTACAGCAGTGATAGTAATGACGATAATCATAAACTATTGAACAGTAATGGCGATCCCATCACTGCTTGTGTGCCAACCACTTCTTCGGGATCGTCAGCCACTCCTAAATTCCCGTACCCGAGAAATGAAGAGTTGCTGCGACGCCGGGCCTCAGATATTAGCGAAGAATTGAATAAACGTTTCAGTCAACAGAAACTAATGAATGGCAAACAACAGAACTCCTTAAAAGAGGGCCCGACTGTGCGATTCTCAAACAACGCCATTATTTACAACTATCAGTGCCAGAGGTTTGGCCATTCGATGGAATCACTGGACAGTAGTGATAGTAATGGCTATAATAACACAACTGCTTATAATAGAAGTACTTATGACTACCCGAACGGTCAGAATGGAACGAGTAGTAGCAGCGCAGCCAACAGATCACATACCGGCCTCTCCTATACAATGAGGCCTACTAGAGGCTCGGCTAAAAACTACCGAAGAAGTGGTGGTTCATTGGCAGCACTGTTGGGAATCGATGCCAGAGACTCACCAGACGAAGGATTGGGAGATGAAAGGGAATACGAGACCGATATTCTCGATTAAAAACCAAGAATAATCTTCAGCTTATTGTGAAAGTAAGAGTAAATCGATATTTTCTTCTCAAAAGAGTTGACACAAAATTTTTCATTAATTTTGAAATTTTAAGTGGAATTGAAATCTAATGTCAGATGACTTCGACTGACATTTAATGAGAATTTTTTTTATTTCAATTTCAAAAATAAGTCTCATTTCTAATGACATCTTAAGAAAGAATTTCATCTCAAATAATGAGAGAAACGGAATTTGATTTAAAACTTCATTTCTTTTGATTTTACTGTTCTTTTAATAAATTTTTGGATAAAAAAATTGTCTTCGATTTGAAGTAAGCAAAAGGAGTTTTACCACAACATTTTCCAAAAAGTATATACAGTAAAACCTCTCAGTGCTAACCCAAGGCAAAGGTTTTGAGGCCGCCCAACCCTTCTATCGAATTTGTCAAGTGACCTCTAAGTGACTTATAGTTAGGAAGGTCCTCTCATTAAGGATAAGATTTTTGTTTAAAAATTGAATTTTAACCTCATATAAGCCAAATTTACTCGATGTTTGACTTGCTTTTTATCAACTTAAATAATCTAGTAGATTCACCATAACTTATATCTCTGTGATATTAATATTATAATAAGTCTCTGCCATATTATAATAAGTTTAACAGAGCCAATTAGTATGAAATAAACAAGATGAAAAAATATTCAATGAAAAACTCTGGACTAGCTTCATTTTTTAATTTTTTGAAAATTTATAAAGCTATATTTAAATTAAACTCACTTTCCTTATATTAAGTTGTTATCAGAGATTTAAATAATTTTAATGTTCTTATCATTAAATGACATCTCAAAAAGCAAAAGTATTTTGTTGGTTATCGTTCTCTTATGTGAGGTTTTACTGCATTGAGTGCATCGAAATTAAATGAGAAAATTTTGTGTCAGAATTCTTGTCACACAAACAGTCGTTGCAGTCGTTCGCTAAGAATTTCTATTAGTTTTTTCTGCTAACAAAACAATAAATAAATCGCCGCTTCTTTGCACAGAATTAAATTAGTTTGTCTTTTAATGTTAGGGCAAAAAAATTGAGTATTACAATTTGGTCATGTTCAATTATCAACTAATTCATCATTAAAGTAAACTTCTATAGAGAAAATTTACTGGTATTGAAATGTGCCCGATAAACTACCATGATACAAAATCCAGAATAAGTACCAAAGAGAATTATGTACAAATCTAAACCAGTGCTCCATTAGACCAGATAGAATAAAAATTAGTGCTGTGTTTTTCCAACAGCACATCCATATGTAAGTTATATAATATTTTATTCATTCTAATAGTTCGGTAATTCTGTTAATTATTCCCTAAACTGCTATCGAATTGCATTACGTAAACAAAAATAAATAACACTCCTCTCTGTTATTACTATTTGTGTTGTTTTGCATACAATTTATGCAATGATGTACAAGGTGGAATAGTCATAAATTGTGTTCTAAAGTGTAGTAAACGGAATCATAATCCAAATCAAATGCAATTTATGGTGAAAATAATTTTTAATACCAGCAAAAACTATATTTGTTTAATCAAAAAATCCTATGGTTTCTAATTCTGCCATAACAATAATTAGAAGCAATGTTTGCTCTTTTAAATTTTGAAACAGAAGACCAATTTCTATTAAACTTAATATTTTTAAATGCTCAATTAAATCAATTTCTAGTATCAAAGGATTAAATAGCATTAACATATCTCATCAATTTAAAATGATGTTATTACTACTTTTAAAAAATCGACCAAATTAAACGATCTTGAGCATCTATGGTTTTATGTAACGCTTTTAATGGACTAATGAATAACTATTCGTATATAAAATCTAATAAATTTCTTAAATATTACTAAAAGAGTGAATAAATTATTCAATGAATTATCCGGTCATTAATCTTGGGCAAAGACCCGAAAATATCAGAAAATAAATTATCAGTGAATTATTCCCTGTCTTTTATCAAGATCAATGCAATAATTTGATTGAATGGTGGCTATGGTATAGAATTTCCCGAATGACTATCAAAAGATGTCATTTGTTTTTGAATAGCGAATAACTTAATTGATTTTTTGATCCCATGGTTTTATTTAACCTATTTTAGGCGTAGTATAAATTGCTATAAATGATGTGACATCCAATATGTCGCCCACACTGTGTCGCCTACACTAGTGTGACCACATAGTTTCCAGTCAATCAAGAAGGAACCCAAGTAAAATCAAAATGTTTTCCATGAGTACACTTTTTTAATGTAAAGTCAGTACATATTTTATTATTTTATTACCATGTTAAACTGGCAAATAAAAGATACAAATCACAAAAGTAAAATTTCGAAACCTATTAGTTTTAAGCTATAATGCGATTTGATTGAAGCTTGAAGTGGCTTTTTAAACAAGTCAAATTTGAATCATTTCAAACATAATGTTTCATTTTGGGAATTGATTGGTCAAACTAATGCCGTTATTATTTTTTAAGCATTGTAGAGTTTCTACTTTTCAAAATCTTAGAGTCGTAGAATTTACTCAACGAGATTTTTAGGGCTAATTCCTTTCCATTGTTTAATTTAAATTATGATCAAATTATTACTTTTAGATGTCTCTAAGGTTAATACTAAGAATACTCTTTAGGCAGGCGTTTGTTCCAGAAACCAAAATCCAATAGAATCCAAGCTAATCCAGTAGTTGTGGTCACACTAGCCTTCACTTTGATTCTTTGCATGAGTTTTAAAAACTTTCTTTATTCGAATCTATGTTTAGCTGAAACTCTTGTGTCAAAAGATGTCAATAATAAGCCTACACTTAATGCTGAGTATAGCCAAGAGGTATATACTCTAAAAAATATCATTTAAATTACGAGAGTGTAAACAACCTGGGGCCTAAATCAACTTAACTTTGATTGAACATGCAAAATTACTTTTGTAGTATAAATACAAAAAGTCACTCAATCCTAAACATCTAAAAAATCACCTTGGTGATAGAGCATAAATCCTACTTTGAAATAATGCAAATTCTTATAAAATGATTTTGCTTCTCTTCATTTTCTAGGGATTAATCTTCAAATTCGTTACAATTGTAAGTCAACCAAATGGTTTGGAATAATAAATATTAAATAATCTTGGAAAATTCTGTTGAATTTTTAATCTTGAGGATTATTATTAAAATAAATTCTATTTTATATAAGAATTGATTGTTTTTCAATTAATTTAATTGTTTTTTGTAAATCTCTATTTGTGTGTAATCTATTCACTCATTTAATTACATAAAAAACTAAATAAAATTATTGAATAAAATTCAAATAAAATAATTAAAATTCAAATATATCTTAATTGAGTTATTGAATTACAGAAATTGAATAATTATCAGGATAAATTAGTTGGAAAGGGAAAACTAATATTTTGTGTCTTGTTAGATATAATTAGATATAAAAAAAATTAATTACAGTTTCAAAGATAAATATTTGTCGATTGCAAACAATTTGAGTAATTATTTTCAAATGACATAAAGTACAGTCAAACCTGATTATAGTCCTTCGATTTGTTCAGATAAATTGAGAGGCTATAACGAGTTAGTGGCTATAACAAAGATATTCTGGCTTAATTTATTAAAATGTCCTGATAATTTAATTTTAATTTAATTAAAAGGTTAAATTGGTCAAATTATATTTAAATAATCAATTAACGATAATTTTTACATTATTTGTTGAAATAATTGAATTTTATGAAAATTTTCTTTGAAATGAATATATTTTCATTTTACTTTTGATGAGGGATTAGAACCATGTTAAAAATGTTCTCATATCTATTGTAGTGGAAGGAGTATTCAGGGATTATAACCAGGTTATTTTAACATTACAGCATATGGTAATGACAAATGATTTTTAAATTTGAGGACAACATATATGTATAGCCAATAGGGGATTATAATGAGGGATCTTATAGAAAGGTTTGACCGTAATTTGATTCTATCCTTTGATTGACAGCAAATGTGTTTCAAATACAACACAAATGACTGGCTTTTTGAAAAACATTATTCTACGTCAGTATTACTACTCGGAGTCACTTTTTCTCAGAGTTTCAAACAAATAATATATTTTCATCGAAGAATTCTATCGAAATGTTGTTAAAAATAAGCTGCATATTGATTACACTTCCGTTGCTTTTGAAAATTGCAAAAACCAATGCTTACTTCGGCGATGGATTGGCGTCAGATCACTTCGATTACAGTCTGAGTGAAACTGATCAGACATATTGGAAGGAAGATATTCAAGATGCTCTAGTTCCTCTGCAACACAAAGCAGATGAATTGACGTTCATGACGACCAGGATCATTGAAAAATGCGAACTATTAGTTGAAAGATATCCATATTTGGAGATTATAGTCGAGCCGTTTATCAACATTTTGGTCAATATTGTTAAGCCCTTTACCAGAGGAATAATAAGATGGGCGGCAACTATTATGCAAATAAGTCACCAAATAGAGCATGGTAATTTTACTTTTCTGCAAATTTTCTGAATAAATTTTTGAGAATTATATCAAGATCATGTTTTCAATAAAATTGAGAATAAAATTATTTAAACAAATGAAACACTGTTTTTATATCATTATATAAAAAGTCATTTTGCAAAAGGATTTAACAATAAATTATTGATAGTTATTGAGAGCTATTGAGAGCTATTGAGAGTGCAATTACTTCTAATCGGTTTAATGCGATAATCCTATTCATGTTTATGCTGTGTAATCATTCTTTCTCGAAAAGGGATCAGCATAGAAAATATGCCAGAGTGGATATCAGAAACTCGAAGAAAGTGATTTTCTCATCATATTCCACTCTATTTTAATCCATTCCATAGATAAATATCAAATAAGGAACTGTCCTGGTATATTTCAAAGATAATTGTTTCCATCTTCTGAAGGAAAAATTGATTTTTTTGAGAAATCATTTGGAGTTCAAAGAATTGTAATTCAATATTTTAATGGACCTGTCGTTTGGATTTGAACTGCTCAAATGACTAAAAACAGTAATCATGGGTGAAAAATGATCCCATTGCCTATTGGAGAAATATTATTCCTAGGTGACTTCTCAATTGATGGCATTCTGTTGAAACGAAAAATATATTCATTTAATAGACTCGCTTTTTATTAGTCAACTGTTTATATGTGTTAAACACAGACAACACAAACAAGGATTTCATTCCTGAGAAATGTGAGCAACACTTCGATTGAATGACAAAGTGGTGCACAAAAGGCAACGCCTTAACAATTCTTATAATACAATATATACTTTATTTTTTATTCCTAGAGCTTCTGAAGATTCTCCTTATTCTCATTCTTATTGCGCACACCATTTGTAAGGTCTCTCTCTCTCTCTCTCTCTCTCTCTCTCTCTCTCTCTCTCTCTCTCTCTCTCTCTCTCTCTTTGCGTTCATTGTCTCTCATCTGATCCGCTCATAAATCCTATCGATTTATATTTTTTCGACTGCGAGAAAATTGGTGTCTGTCTATGTTCTCACTGCTTATGGTGTGCTCATCATCTCAATTGTGTTTGGACTCACTTATAATTCTTTATGTTTTTAATTCATTTATGTGTTGTTATAAACGCGAAGACAAATAGACTAATAATTTATTAATAAACGCACAAAACGTGCGCCAAATTCCAGATTAGAAATCATGACAAACAACAAAAGCAAAAGAAATGTGAGGAATGCAATAATAATGCAATAATACACTTAAATATTTATAATTTACAACTGGATGTGAACCCATCCCACCAATCAATTCTAGGTATAACTTTGTCAAATTATAAAATATTAATTATTTTATACAATCTCCATAACTTTTATATAATTTTTAAAATAGCTAGATATTTTCGATCATTCCTTTAATAATTAAATATATAAGTAAGGTCAGTCAGCAATTTGATAATTCAATTTAAGGATAGAAGTTATATGAAAACAAATTATTGTGAAGTCGTTTAAAAGCTTTGCGATAAGAAATAAAAATGGTTTTTCTTTTGATATAAGATTTGATTCCATTTTTTCAAACGATTCTTTTGGTCGAAACGAAAACATAGAATAAAAAATCAATTTTTGGTCCGAATCTGATCAGTATTCCCATTGAATTCGAATCGAGTTTACAGTAAAACAGATCAAAATCTACTGCAAAGTAGATACAGAGATGACCAAGCTTTACTCATACAAAAGCTATTTGAGCTATTTTCTTAAGTAAGAATGCGGGCGAATACTGACCTAGTTTTGTAACTATGTAACAATCTTGTATAACAAAAAATAACATCTTTAAAAACTTGAAAAATATGATCATTTGTTGAAATTGATGTGAGTCTAGGTGCACTTCCCCTGTACATCAGTGGAAAACTTGGATTGTGTCGGTTGAAATCCAAAAACAAAATCCTTTGCTGGCATTCAAATCAAATTATATGAGAAATAAAGCGAAGAAAGCAATGAATGAATGATAAAAACAAATACAGAATTCATAGTATTTTTTCTTGTTTTGAACCGTTTCGGAGGCCTTTCCTCTACTCTTATGAAGTGTTTGTTTTATTGTCGATTCTATTCATAAGATGTTATTTTATTTTCGTTCTCTATTACTATCCGTCCAATTGTCTGCTTTTGTAGTCTCCGGACAGGACTACCACTGAATATACTTCAAGTCTTAAATATAAATTGGATTTTCTCTTCAATCCCTATATAACAGTGTTTTCACTCTTTTAGTCTCATTATGAGATCCGAATAAACCAATTGAATGAATAAAACGACAAAACATAACATAACATAACATTTTTTCATATTATTAATCTCTTTTTCAAACTCAACACATCCAGGAAAGAAAAAAGGTAACTAGTTCACTATGTGTCCATGGAGTAGCGCAAATTTGAATTTTAAATTACATTTTAAATTATAAATTGGATTTAATTTCTACATAAAATAGATCTTTATTTTAAAACATGATCTTTTGTTTAATATTGAGCTTACTCCATGAAACATAAGAATCTAGATAATAGCTAATTTCGCTCATTAAATTTAATGTAACGACTACTGCATTTTTTGATAGTTAATTACCATTAACTCACTATAATTAATATTTGAAGAAAAACATAACTTAGGATTCTTATAAAAACTACTCAAATATTGATATGAATACAACCCTTTATTGTGTCCATGGTAATAATGGCAATAATAAGGATTTGCATCAGAAAATCTTCCCTAAAATATCAGAGATTGAGTTTAAGTTAATTAAATATGATATAATTTTTTGGAGACCTAATAAATTTCTTGATATATTTTTACAAGCTCATCTTTTTAACATTACCAACTTAATTGAATACTTCTTATGTTTAAAACCCTGGTTATGTCTTATATTAAAGTGTTAAATTCTGGGATCAGTTGTCGTTTCTTCTTCTTCTTTACTCTTCGGATGCGATGTATTTGTTTAGTTATTCTGTGTTTTTAGTGGCGTTAGTTCTGAAGGAGAGACTAAAAAAATATGATTTCTCTTCGAGAATACTAATATGTTTTGACGGACAAAATGGAATAAAATAACAATAATTCGATAATCAATACCAATACGAGACAAACTGTGAAAGGCGTTTATTGGCTTTTATATAAATGTTTTCTCAAGCTCAAATTATGATTAAAAGCATAAATATTTCCTATGTAGTCTGATCACGATGTTCCAACTTGTTTTGGATTTGTAAAAACTTGCATGCATATTCCCTTTTTAATTTAAATCTCTTGAGATATAAGCATGATACGTATGATCCTATCAAACATTTTGGAAAAAGTTTCCTGATCATAATCAAGTAAATAAAACAAGTAATAATTTGTTATATAAAAATACTTCATACTTTATAAATGTTAAATTGTTGTGAACACAAATATTCAAGGTTAGTAAATCATTAAAAATATTGATTGTCCAAAAATAGATTACTGAAATATTGCACTGTTCAAGTTGTTCAATAAATGATCTTTCCCAATAAATAAGTGGAAAGTGCTGGATGATTTAAATAGATAATTGGAGACAAAAATAACAAAAATTTATCATTTATTTAGTTTTAATAAAGTTGTAGAAACTTATGAATTGTGACAAAAAATACATTATTTTTGGCAAAAATTTTAGTTTTTGACTCATTTATAGTTTGAACGCATAACTGATAGCATCAGAAAAATGATTTCGTTTGTGGTTAAGCCCTCACTGCACAAGTATTGGAATACTAATACCTGTGCTCTCACTAACAGAGCTCTGGTCACAAAATTAAAGATAATTTATAATAATGAGTGGACATAGAATTCCGGATAAGCTCTCAGCTCAGGCCTCATATGAATATTACGTGATTTGGCTGATTGTGTCGCTACTGATGCCAATCAAATAGTGTTCTCTTCGGTGTAAAAGCAATTCTAAATTTACTATAATTTTCTCAATTTTTGTATTCAAAACTAAAAATATGTAAAATAAACATAAAATTTTATATACAAAGAACCAAGGCCAAATTATAATTTTATTTAATCCTAATGGATAAATATTTTTAGAAGCAAGACAGGATTTAGCACTTTATATTGCATAATAGTTTTCTGTTGTTAGTTTTAAAAGATCTAGGTCATTTGTTTTGTTTAATGTCAAGTTTTTAAGTTCAATAGATTCAAAAATTTTGTAGGATTATTAGATTCGTTGATAAATTATTCCTAATTCCTAAAAATGATAATTTAACCCATCATAATTATATAATAAAAACAGCGAGAGATAAATAAAAATATCAAGCACACAAGAGCTCAATATAAAATATTTCGCGATTTAGTCAAGCTTAATTGAATTTAATAGGATTTAGTAGATAAAAAGCAGTTGTGCTACAAAAGACAATCGATTTTGTTGTGTGTAATGCAGTTTGAAGCAATCACATATTTTAAAGGTACAATCAAGTTAAGTTTGTGTATTGCAAAGTTAAGATCAATAAATAAGTTAAAGTTATAAAAATTGTATCATTTGTTTGAGTGGCAAAAGAGAGGCATTTATCGAGCATTAGCTCCAAAAGTATCGGTAATTTAACGCTTGTGAACAACAAACAAATGGCAACACTTTTTTACCAGAGCTCTGCCTCTGGTCTCTCTTTTTCTGTTTTGGCGCTCATAGCACAGCACAAGACAGTAATGCTTATAACAAAATTACGCAACGAGTGATTTAAGGATGAAATTTGTGTTCTTAAGCAATACTATGGCAGCAGATATGTGAGGGTTGTGTGTGTGTGTGTGTGTGTGTGTGTGTGTGTGTGTGTGTGTGTCCGCACAACCACTGACGAGGAGGTGTTAACACAGAGTAAACGTGAGATTCAGACCTAAATTTCAGGCAAACACTGGCGTGAGATCGGATCTAACTCTAACAGCACTACTATTTTCAATGGTTATCGATCCAATCGCTTACATACTGCTAAGCCGAGGAACATGCTAATTGTTCAAATTTAAGGATTTACAAATAATTTTAATTTCCACATAAATTTTAAGCAGTAATTCTTTTTTACAAAACAATGGCTCAAAAAAAGAATTAGAGGTATTCTCAGAGCTCGAACTTATTCCTCAAATTTTGATAAATAAACTGACTGAGCATTAGAACAATATTATAGTAAACAATTTTGAATAGATAGGTCCTTGATCACGTATCAAGATTTGATTTTGAATAATTTAATGCCTACAAATTTATCAGCCCTCGAGAATATTTCTGCGAATATTTATTCGGAGTTATTTATTCTGAGCGACGAGTTGTCGCTTATATTTTCGAGTATAACAAATGACCGAAAGAATAGAATATAAGAATATCTGAGAGAATAATCTTTTGAGATATTTGTGACTCTTTTGCCAATATTTCTGCTCTCAAACCCTATTATCGATAAATTGTGAGACGGATTGTCCTCTGCTCTGATCCCTAAACCAGTAAACAAACTGAGATATAAGCGCATGTATTGGGCGAAAAGGACAGACATCTCATACAGCAGAACAACTCTTTTGCAGATCTCATCTCAAGATTTCGTTCACTTCTCTCTACAACTAGTGATGACCAAGGGAGTTCTGTATCCATCCATCATATTCGACTATCTCGCTGTTTATAAATTTTCGCAATTTTGTTTGCTTATATTGTCTTGTATAATTAGAAAATACTTTTCATGAAATGTATTTTGTGGAGGTCTTATGAAAACCAGATTAACCCTTATCTTTTAGAGTTGTTTGGGTACCACTATTTTATGACCTCTTCCTTTATCTACTCCTCTATTATTAGCGATCTCTTAAAGTAAGAGTATTTGCGTACAGAATATGTGACCAGAATATGAGGACAGTCTTCTAGTTTTGAAGAGAATCTCAATTTTTTTAGAAATGTCTTCAGAGATGAGCGTAAAAAATATAATATTTATGCGAATTTATTTGCAAGTATTCATTGCCTAACAAACAAACAGTTGTTTCTAGCATTTAATGGTTTCTCTCTTCTCTTCTCTTTATTTTAATTTAATGACAGAAAAATTATTTTCAAATTTTCATCAAATTTTGGTTTTTTAAAGCATTTGGTAATATTTTGAATGAAAATCAATTTTTATGGCAAAAATTTTGCTCGTCTTAAGTGAAAAATAGCGTGATTTGAATGATTTGAATGTTTTGCTCAGAATTCATATTTTTCCAAAACATTTTTGGTTTCATTTCAAACATTTATTTTATTAAATGAAAATATTTTTGCAAACTATACATTTAAATGAGTTTTGGACTCATTTTATTCATCTCTGAAGTAATATTAGCAAACAATAACTTATATTGGCTCTAATAGAACTCATTAATATTGAATTACCAATGTAGATCAATTAGTAATTGAATTTTGAAACCAATTTTATTAATTGGCTAGATATTTGAATGAAGTTTTTATTAAAATATTAGCATTTGAAATGATTCTAGAAAATGTTGAATATGATTCTTGATTTTTGAACCAGTTTATTTCACTGGTTTTTTAATTGGTCATTCCATCCATTAATCTTTTGAGCATTCAATTTAATTGAAAATTAATACCTTATTCGTTTTAAATTGTCATACTTTGATACTTTGGTTAGATAATTTAGATAATTTATTGCTACATCTGAAGTCTTTATGGAAATTTCATTGAATTGAGAACAAGAACCTCTGATTTATTGCAGGAATATTCTTCTGGAAATATAAATCCATTCATTTAATGCTTATATGAAATAAATTAGAGAAAAATACAGAATAGAAAAGAAACGACTCATTAATCAGAGGCATAAAAGTCTAATTATTTGCCAATTATTTCATTTGATTTATTGGTCGACGAATAGACTTTTGTTCAAAACATCACAAAACCAAACATTTAGACAATAGAGAAGTGAACACAAAATTATTGTTTGTCTTTTTGTCGTCATTCCTGTCAATTGTGAGGAACCACACTATGAGAAGACTCAATTAAAATAGTCAGAGAGAGAGAGAGAGAGAGAGAGAGAGCTATTTAACTATAATATATTAGTTTAATAGTTAGCTAATTTTAGGGTTAGATTTGTTGAAAAATATGGTGTGTTTTGTGTTTTATTTGCATACGACACGCATTTTGCCCGTTGGCTTACTCTCACAATTATCTAGTATAATTGGTGAAGATTTTTTTAATTTTAATTCAAAAATCCAAACCACTGAAATAGAAAATCCTCTCATTTACCTAAGAAGCCTTTTTTACTCCATCTTGGCAATTTGGCAAAAGTAAAATTTGCAGTAGCATTTTAAAATATTCTAGCAATCAATATTTAATGAAACTAAATAACGATAAGAGAGAATAAATATCAGTCTTTTTGAATTCTTAATGTTTCGTTTCAAAAATGAGTTATTTTCACTATAATTACCCAGGAGGAAGAGTATAAATTTTTAATTTGAATACAAAGATGTAGTCGTATTCGAACGAAGGCTCAGAATCGCTAATGAGATGCGATTTTATATCATTTTATTTATCAAAATCTCATCTCAAATATCAAGAGTAGAGATAATCAGCACTTTTTTCTTTTCATTTGAAAGTTTGTTTTGAGACGTAATGGAGTTTTGCATAAAATAATTGATTAAAATTTTTGTTTGTTTTTGATTTCAATCTATTTGAGTAACGGAATTAAAGAATTAATTATTCAAAACTTGATAGCTATTATCTTTATACCATTAACATAATTGATGAATCAGTTTCTTTTCAATTATCCTAGATTGAACAATCACTTTTCATTACTTTTAGATTGAATCCAGAACAGTTTTTAAACATTATAATTAATGAATTTCAAGTTAAATTAACCAAACCATTTGAGAGCTTTTGAAAATATATTAAATCTGCCTAGTATATGATTTTAGGTTTGATATGTTTTGGTTATTCCCTTAATTGCACGAAAACAAGAGTCTCAACACTTCAGAGTCTATATTGTATTTCATTTCTATTTATTATCGAGTTTTTAGACCTCGAACTCAAACAAAGTTCGAAATATTTTTGTTCATTCAAAACACGTCATTGTTATTCAAATACGTGATACTCGACTCTCGCCATAACTCTATAATTGTATTTCCAAATAAAGGAAAGGGTGGTTTTCATGAAAAATCACAAATTCCATTTGATTCGCCAGAAAACTCAAACTTCAAAACAGAATACCACCAGAATAACAATTTCGTCAAGATCAATATGAAGTTGAAAGTAATGTAGGTAAGAAATTAAAAAGCTTGGAACTTTTTTTAATTTCAAATAAGCGAGTCTTATCTACGTAATACGAATTACTAATTAAGTTTTTTTTAAATATCCATAATATTAAGGCCAAAATAATTGTCTCACATCAATATGCTCTGGCTGAAATATTTGCAACGGCGATTTTGATAAATTGTCAGTACATTTTCATTTTGATATGAGTTGATATAAATTGTATTCAGAAATAATGATTGTATCACACGATTGAGTCGATTCCCGAATCGCACAGAATAGTAAAGACATTATGCAATGAATGCATAATAAATGAGTGAAACCTTTGCATCGCATTACCTGTGCTTACGATAAGACAAACTGTGCACAGAATAACAGTTCTCTTCCATTAGCTATTCATAGAATTCAAAGACCTTACGCTTAAAATATTCGGTTCCCCAATATTTCAAAGGCCTGTCGTTAAAGAAAAGAAAAAGCATTGGCTCTAATGCCGCGCCCTATCCATAGACCAAACTGTGACCCCTTATCAATATGTGTGGCATAAAAACCGGAAGAAACATATTTTGCAAAACTTTGATGTATTAATAAATCATATCTTTTTCGGGTATAAAACAAATCGATAATAAATTACATTAAAATATATTTTGCTCTCAGATTCAAGCCGTCAGCTCTCAGATGTGCTTTCATTTTCAACCAAACAGAAATATCTCATCGATTTCTCTCTTATATATCTATTGATTCATCAGACTATCGGAAAAACTTCAAAGTCCTCAGTCGTGGTATTCATGTGTGGACACGATTTTAAGGTCCACCCAATAATCAATGTTTTATGTCATCCAACATAATGTTCTGGAAATTGCTAGTTTACATTCCAAACATGCCAAATTCTTGTCTGAACAGCTCAATCAAGTTTTAATCCAGGTAATTCTAGAGTGGAAATTCTTTGTTATCTTTGTTTTCAAAGATAATTCAATAATTTGCTGAATAAATCCCATGAAAGCCCCCGAAAAAGCGCTTCACTGCATAACAAGTATCTCAAGACTCTTATCAGAAATGATTGCAAACAAAAAGATAACCAAAAAATAATTAATGGCCGCTTTATTGAGTAAAACAATTAGGAATCGTTGCAAACGTATATTGACGTATAAAACCCATTAATGGAAAACACTATTAATGGCTTTTATTAATTCGTTGGCAAAATAGTTGAACACAATTTTCACTGACTTTTATTGTGCTCAATGCAACCCTGGCATTTTTCTCTAGGCCTCGAAGTTTAACTGTTCTCCAGGGACAAATTGAAAAATTGAGATTCATTTTCATTTTCTAAATGTATGCTTAAATTCTAGTCCTAGACTTGTAAAAACAAAGCATATAATGAAAAACACTGGCGCTGAGAATAACACAAAATTTATTCGTTAGACATAAGAATATTCTCAGTCTTTAGAGAATATATTTAACCATTAATTTTGCTGACAATTCTTCTGACATATTAATAATGAATAAGAAACTAATCTCGGGTTTGAAAACAAAAATCTGATCTAGAAAATCTTCGAACAAAGGCTTCATTATTAGTTTTGCAATTATTGTCACCAATAATCTTGGCATAAATCTGGTTTACATTTATTACTTTAGTGAAATTCTATACTAATATCGAGGATATTTAAATGTTTTATTAGGCATTAATTTATGTGTATTAATAAAATAGATATTAATCAAAGCTTTTTCATACGATATCTACATTTTTGACTAGAATATAATGAGAATATCTGATGAACCGATATTTGGGTTAATGTTTGGATCTCTTATTTCTTCGCCAATACATACATAATATGACTATTAGTTAATATTGTATTACATAATACACTACTTATTAAAATATAGATAAAAACACAGAAAACTTGTCGTAATAATCAATAAATAATTTATGAGTCTAGTAAAGTACAGTACAGTCGAATTCCTATTTAATCAGATTGCGTCAAATGTGTTTTATTTTTGCAAATAATTTCAATTCATTAATTCAATTCAAAAGCAATTTATTTTCCAAACTCTAATTTACTACCAAAACCAATAATTCAATATTTGCTCGGTATAATTCTTGGCAAATAGAAATATAATTTATCACAACGATTAAAAAGAATAAAAATAATCAAGATAATGAAATAGTTACATATAAGGAAAGAGAACTGGAATATAATTATTTGAAACATAAATCACATGAAAGTAGAAGAAAAAGATTAAATTGTTTGAGAAAAATATTTTGTTGGCAATCAATTTATTATATTTATATTATATAATATTTTCTTATTTCTCTTTGAACTCAGGGCTAAACGATTAAGTGCTGAGTTGTTGTGTATGTGTGTGTTTGGAGCACAGAATATGATGCCATCCAATAATCATATATTTTATTGCAAAACAATTTTTCAGGATTTATACGAATTTAGTTTTTTCTTATTTTACTTAAAATTTCTGTTTGAAGACAAACAGGAGATGAAAAATATTTATCAGAATTAAATTTAAAACTACAGTTCAAACAAAGCGCCGGACAGACAGCAAACACATCTTCGAAGCGAACGGTTCTATAGTTGTATAGAAATCTTAAGTATAATTGAAATCGATTTTTGGCTGCTTTTTGCTTCACTTTTAAGAAAAAACAAAACTTTGAAAAATGATCCGAATTTTTATGATAACTATTTTTTGGGACAAAAGTAAAGTTCGTTCAACTCTTGTCTGAAGAGATGTGTCAACACTTAAGACCGAAGCAAAAGACACACAATTCGTGGGATTTTCGTAGATTTGGGACTAATCTCCACAATAGAAATAAATTGAAATCCTTATTTACACATCTAGATTGATAAACCTGGTCAATATTGAGACAACCAAACACATTGATTAGCAGCTAGAGAAATCCAGGTGCAGTTTATTTTAAAATACGATCAAATATTATTTCTTTTAAAAATACCCTAACACTACCATGTTACTTTTTCAAGAATATTCTAACAACGAATGAAGAAATCAAATTGCCCTTATAACTTATGTGAGTGATGAACTTTGGACATGTCTTCTTTCAATTTGTTATATGAAAGCATACATTTGACCTTGTTTCGATCTTATGTTCATACGACGAACTAAAATAATCAGTGAAGTTTTAATCATAATATGAGTGATGTATGTCTTATACATAATAGAAGGCGAATCCTATCCGACATTCTGATCAGAATAGTCTCAAAAAACATTGATTGATGTGAACAGAACGATCCGAGGTTATTACATGCGATACATCTATCATAGAAGACACTGATGATATTTTTAAACCATTTTCACTGCAATCAAATTCTTGTTTTCAAATCCAAATGTCTTAAACTTTTTTAATAATATTGGAATTCGTGAAAAAATAACTTTAATACCCGAGTAAAATAATATTTGAGAAACGAATGTTCATAAATATTTACAAAAATTGTTATTTGAGTCCAATATTCTAAACGATGTGCTCGAATCAAATCTCAAAACGAAAATTTTCTCTTTTAATTCAAATAATGGCAAAGTTTTCTCCAATCGTTTCTTTTAGTTTTTATTCAATAGTTGTTTGGCTTAAGTTTTTATTTATATATAAGACTATTAAATGTAAACGCATTTCAGTGATGTTCAACCACTCAAATATATTGCAAATGAATTTTTTGATTAATGCTTGCTCGTTTTAAAATTCAAATATATTTGTTTATTACTATACATTCATTATTAAAGATCATTATAATGGATGGACGTAAGGATATAATCAAAATTGTGCAAGTTCAACGCAAGGTTTTTGACACTTTTTAAATTTGCATTAAATTGAACTTAAAAAATGAATTAACATTTAACTGTTGTAATGATATTCATATTTTATTCATTTATTGAAAGTGTGAAATATTGTGGATGCAAAAATACAAGTTCAATTTTGTTGTCTGCTATGGAGATGTGGTGCACATACCTGTTATAATAAAAGGAGATTTTCATTGAATCGATCGATAGAAACGATAATATTTGTGTTTCTTATGTTTAAATCTCAACAGACTTTGTATTATATATTAGATAAACACTGAAAAGAGATTTTGCGAAATGAGATTTGAATTCAATTTAGTTTTTTCGCTGAAATTCAATATTTTCTTATTTTAGAGAAAAATGGGGATATTTTTCAATATTGATATTATAGTAGTTTCTATTTTAATGGCTTTTTGTGTCTGATTAAATTTCTTTCTACAATAGAATTTTTCAAATCTCTTCTAGGATTACAATTAGGGACACAGTTTTGCAAATTTTCAAACCCATGATTATTTAAAAAAAATAAACACACAGATGCGTATGAACTCTCTTGAAATACAAGATATTTAGTGATATTGCTGATTAATTCTTTATATAATTACCTTAAAGTCATTTGAATATTATGTGAATAAATTACCAAATTCACCCTTACAAAAGTCCATACAGACCTATGCTCATTTTCAAAACCGCAAAACCTGTCCAAACCCAAATGGGCATGGGTATGCTCGGGTACCCATCTGTGCCCTCTAATTACAATCTTGATAACTATGAGTGTGATATTCAATATATCAGCAATTTTTCGTTAAAATAATGGATAAAACATTTGTTAAAATGTCAAACGTTTTTGTTTGCGATATGATTGTAATAAATGTTAGCCTTTCAAGAGCTCAACAAAAGGTCATAAATTGTTTCACTCATCAAATGAACTAAAAAATGTTACAAATCTTGCGCTCAATTTTTGCATCGATTATATGTGTGATGACAATCGAGGCGTCTGTCCAGTGGCCGAATCACGACATATCAACTCTTAAACTCTTGCAAATAGTGCACAGACATGGAGACAGAGCCCCCTTGTTATTTGTGCCAAACGATCCATTCAAAAACGAATCATATTGGCCCGAAGGAGCAGGAGAACTTACTACAAGAGGTAAATACCGAATGTATAAGAAGGGACAATTCATTCGCCAAGAATACAATAGCTATTTGGGTGACAAATATTCACCAAGGGAGGTTTATGCTAGAAGTTCTATAACGGACAGATGTATTGAGAGCGTGTCATGTCTTTTATCCGGAGCCTATCCACCAAAACAGAAGGGTTGGCAGTGGAATAATGGATCAGACGCTCAATTGGGCGATATTTGGCAGCCGTTCCCAATACAAACATTTATGCCCAAAAGCGAAGATCTTGTTTGCAATGAGGTCAATATTTGGAAAATAAATTAGGCAATTTTTAATATTCTTATGTATAAACAGGAGAAGTTTTGTCTAGCTGTGTATAATGAAATGGCCAAAATTTTCAAGCGTCCTGCTGTTCTCAAATTTCTGGAGGATAATAAAGAGTTTTATGACAATTTGAGCAAGATTAGTGGAAGTCACATTCGTGACATAGTGTCTGCCGGCGTCCTTTGGGATGCGCTCAGTCCAGAATTGGAACGTAATTACATTTGGAGTAAAGTGTGGACAAAAGAGGAGCAAGCAAATGTTGTTAAGAATTTATCGGCAGCACATGAGATGGAATTCCAGCATAATTGGGACAGTCCTATTATTAAGCGATTAAGAGCCGGTGGTTTAGTCAAAGAACTTAACACAAATTTTCAATCAGTTTTGAATAACGAAAACAAAAAGAAAATTTACGTGTATTCAACACATGACACACAATTGGCAGCACTCTTGCATGCTTTGAATATCTATAATGGAAGGAGTCCTCCATATGGCGCAACCCTTCTGTTCGAATTGCATGAGAAAAACAACGGTTCTGTGAAGAATACAAACGATTACTTCGTGCGAGTCTTTTATAGCAACGAAACCGTAATCAACAGTGGAATTCCTCATTCAATTGCGTTGACTGACTGCCAAAATCAGGTCAACTGTCCTCTCAATCAGTATTTTAATTCAACGAAACACTTATTGTACGAAAATTTTGTAAACGAATGCAATCAAAAGCACTAAAACTGAAATATTCATACAATAAATGGGAAAATCAATACCTTTTCTTGTTTTTATTCTTTGGCTCAGTTTTAAATTACCCTGAGTTTTAAGTTCCCTTTCGATTCCCAGATGTCTAATCTATTTAAATACCTTTTCGTTGGCTCTTCACATGCCTTTACAACTAGGTGGCCTTAACAGAAAATGTCACTTTCCTTTTGCCAGTGCTCTGCACTTGTGTTATGGCTGATCACAGTTGAAACCAAGGATATAATAGAATGGCCAGATCACGATATCTCAACACTTAAACTTTTGCAAATTGTGAATAGACATGGTGATAGAACTCCTCAAGAGGATTGGGTCGTACCAAACGATCCGTTCAAAAACGAGTCGTATTGGCCAGATGGTTTCGGTCAACTTACTCTTAAAGGCAAATATCGCATGTTTAAACGAGGGAAATTCATACGCCAGGCCTACAACAGCTATCTAGGAGACAAATACTCACCACGAGAGGTATATGCCAGGAGCTCAATAGCAGCCAGGTGTATTGAAAGTGCTTCTTTACTCCTTTCTGGTGCTTATCCACCAAACGAAGCTGGGCAATGGAATAATGGATCAGATGGAGAGCTGGGTAAAATTTGGCAGCCCTTTCCTATTTATACATTAATGCCTAAAGAGAATGACACTGTGTTGAGGGAGGTATTAATTAGTCATTAATCTAGCTCAATTCAACAATGTCCATAATTGAAATTTTAGACAAGACCCTGTCGAATCGTTGAAAAGGAGCATGATAAAATTCTCTCACGACCAGTTATCAAAAAGTTTCTCGAAACAAACAAGAAATTATATGAAAAGTTAAGCAAGATCTGTGGATCGCCTATTAATGACATATATTCTGCAGCTTATCTCTGGGATACTCTCGAGAAAGAAGTGGACAAAAATTATTACTGGACTAAGATCTGGTCAGAAAAGGAGGAGAGAGATATCATTAAAAAGCTATCAGAAGCCTTTGAAATGAAATTTCGCTATCGATGGGACAGTCCTATTATCAAACGGTTGAGAGCCGGCGGATTAGTCAAAGAACTCAATGGAAATATTCAATCGGTTTTAAATAAAGAAAATAAAATCAAACTTTTTGTGTATTCAACACATGATACGGGTCTGGCCTCACTTATGCACGCCTTAAATATATGGAACGGTAGGAGTCCTACAATTGGTGCCACCCTTTACCTCGAGTTACATCAGAAGCCCAACACTATTGGAGATAAAATCAATAATTTTTTCGTTAGAGCTTTCTTTCAAAACGAGACAGAAATAAATAGTGAGCTGCCTCATATAATTGCTTGGAAGGATTGTGAGAACAAAGTCGACTGTCCACTTGGTCAGTATTCAAATTTTAGCCAAAAATTAATCTATGAAGATTTTGATAAGGAATGTAATTCTATTCAAAATCAACGATCTAATTATACAACCATAGAATTTAGAGCTGATCTGTCCTTGCACATTGGATTTAAGATGAAATTTAGAAAAAGAACTTCCGATTGAATTTAATAATCATTAAAAATGGCAAGATGAACTATTGTGCTAGACTTACCTTGCCTTAACTTAGACTTACCCTCTGAGAGGTTATGCCATCGAAATAAATGACTTCTAAAAATGTGTTCAAAAATAAATCGATTTTAAGATAAAAACTAATAATCTATTGATAACTCATTTTTGATATATTGTTGTTTTTAGCGAAGAAAAGGTTTGACTCAAATTTATAATTACTTTCTATTCTGTGCTCAACAAATGAGAAGTCACTTATCTCTGACAAACACTTCTTTCAAATTATTGTTTGCCTTTGATTTTCAAACAAAAAACTCTTTCAAACGTTAAACTTATTTACAAAGAAAAACATTTTTGATAACAAGTTTTGATTGAAGTCTGAATGGCTTTCAGTCTTTAGAACAGAGTTTTATTTGAAAAGAAAATTGAAAAGTGTTTCCACTATAGACTCAAAGGGAATGTTGTAATTCATTTTGATTATGGCTCTTTTGGTGAGAAACAAATCAAATTAATAGATTGGGACAGTTATGGACTCTTATGGCCGTTATATTTGGCCTACAATTCCAACGGCACAGACATTCGCAAAGGCTTTCATATTAAGCTATTAATCAAAAGCCAGACATAAGAGATACAAACAATTCCATTGTTTCTGTCTGTGACGCAATGATCCACGGATTAAATGATTTTGATCATGGCATCGCTTGATCCACATAGATCATAATTTGAAAATAAATTTCCTTCCTTCTATTTTCTTTACATTTAATTCAAACGTTGGTTCAAATTAAACGCTTACATACAATACAAACGACTAATTATTCAGTTATTCGCCGATTTCCTTGAAAAGTTGTTTTAATAACTTTGCTCTTCCTTGAACAGTTGTATGCAATGCTAAGTCTAAGGCAAATGTTAGTAAAGTAAAAGATATGAGTTTTAGATATTCAGAACAGGTTTAGTATAAACGTCAGCCATTAATAGGATGTTTCGTGAAATACTGCACTCAGGTCTAGTATTTATAATAAATTTCAATTTTTTTATTGAAAATAATTGTTGAGTCCAATAATGACAATTGACATCTATTCGATGCGTTTGAGTCCAGTGTGTAGGGCTGTGCTCATGACAGCCAAACATTTGAATATTGATTTGAATGTTAAGAATATTGACCTGGGTGAAGGCGATCAAATGAAACCCGAATTCATTAAAGTTAGAAGGAATACTGCTTTGCTTCTTATTATGAATTGAATTGTTTTAAATAGTTGAACCCTGCTCATACCATCCCTGTCATCGATGACAATGGATTTATTCTGTGGGAAAGTCGTGCAATTATGCAATACCTGTGCAACAAATACGCGCCCGACAGCACTCTCTATCCCAAAGACCCAAGGAAGAGAGCAATTGTGGACCGATGGCTCAATTTTGAAATGTCTTTGGAATCTACTCAGAAAAGAGTGCTCGTAAGTCATCCATTCTTTTTGATCTCATATTTGAATAATTGATTATAACATCTGCTCTAAAGATCACAAAAATATTAATTGGTGTGAATGCGTCTGAAGACCAACTGAATGCCTACAAAAACAATCTGAATCTCGCCGATCAACTAATTGGTGAAAACAAGTACTTAACTGGTAATGAGCTGACAATCGCTGATTTGTCACTATTACCGCACATTGTTTTTATCGACGTCTTTGGATTCGATTTAAGTGATTATCCAAACTTTAAGCGTTGGATTTTGACACTCAAATCAGAACTGCCTTATTATGAAGACATCAATCACTTCGATAGGGAAGAAATGATGGCTCAGTTCGACAAAATGAAGGCCCGAATTCAGCAAAAACGCAATCAATAAATAATTATTTTTATTAATAAATAAGTATTATCTTGTTGAAATATTATCCCCTTGATATTTATTTTTAAATTTAATTTTCAATTCTTAAAAACTCTAGCAATGTGTTGATGGGTAGGGCCACTTTACTTTTCATTTGTACATAGAGAAACTGATACTTGCTTTATTACAGTTTACCGAAAAATTAGTACACTTTACCAGACTCTCTGATTGGTCAATTTTATTTATCATGATTCATAAATTGAATTGACCAATCAGAGAGTCTGGTAGATTACTAAACTAAATAATATACGACTTATTACAAGATTATAAGTCAGAATATCCTTGTTAAATGGTGAGACCCTATTGTGTTAATATTACTTAAGATGAGAATTATATGTTAATGTTCATTCATTTTAGGTAAACAGATATCTTTAAACTGCCCTTCAATTCAATTGAGTTCAATTTATTTAGTTAAAAAGTAAACTCATGTATACTTGTTTAAAATCACGAGGTGAACAAGCTTTCACTAGTGAATTTTGAAATTAAAAATATTGATCATGCCGCCTTTTCAAAGGAGATTTTTTCAAATAGATTAAGTATATATCCCTAAAGAGCCATTGAAATGATGAAAAAATGAATAATTTGTTGGCAGAAACGAAGTCAATAAAGTCAGTCATATTTTTTTTATTTATGGTTAGAAAAAAAACCTAAAGAATGACCAAAAACTCCATAATTTATGTCTTTGGGAACAACTTTGGGGTAATTGAATGTTTCAAATAAGTTTGAGAACATTTTTCCTCAAATTTCTGGCGTTTAAACTGAAAAGTTTTGAAATTTATTTCATTTCAACAAAATTACATTATTTGGAAAAATTGAATTTTCATCACTTTTTCCATTAAATTTGAAAAAATCGAAATATATGTAAAATTTTTTCTTCGAATCGGAAAATGATTTTTGATTTAAATTGGATAAAATATCAAAACTTGACCACAAATGTCAAATCATATGATATGATTTTTATCTTGCATGTAAAAATCAAATGCAAGATATTTCACAATTTCTTTTCTATTATAAAGATATCACTGAAATGACAATGAAATTCGCAAAAAGAGGAAAGATCGAGGCACATCTTGCACATTCTGACAGAACACAAAAATGACCACAACATAAATCTGCCGCACTTTTGTCGACTCGTATCGGAGGTTGTTTTCTATGACATAAATCAAAGTAAAACATTGTTTTTATTAGTTTTATTGTTTTGGTTGACATTAACTCTAAAGTCTATTTCAATTTCGGCGGAATTATTGTATTTTTAGAGAAGAAATTGTTTTGCTCCCAAACACCAGTCCCTAAGCATTATTAGAGGGCATATACTGTATTAAAGTGTGTCACTCGTATTCCTCACATAAGACCATAGAGTAAGTAAAATAACTATAAATAAAAATAAAATATATCATAAAATATAGTGAAGTGAGAGATGAGCACCAATTTTGTTGAGTGAAACTCACTTATAGTCTCAAATGTGAGCCAAAAGTTTTTTGAATTAGATTTTTAGTCAAACTCTTCTGAGACCTATTACAGTCTGACCCCTACTACTTCCAGCTTATGATTAATTTAACTCGATCAATAGTGAGAGATGTTTAAATATGCTCGAGAATACCCAATAAATTAGAATCTACAACAGTCAACTTCAATACAAATTGGGCTAGAATATTCGAGGCTCTATTCCCTTATATTTCTGGTATATTGAATAAGAGTTAGACTGTCGAGATTTAACCGGTGCTGGTATTAAGAAATCTAGTGATAGAATTGTGTGTTCTATGCTGTGCTCAATGTGTTCACATTCATAGGTAGCAGATGTTTGAGAGTTTTCGTCAAAACCCTATATTTTTCTTCATTCAGACCTTTCGCTGAAGTTTTTCACATTTTATTTTATGTCAAGTGCTCTGAAAACTAAATTAACTCACATTTGGACAAACATTCACTCTTATGGACAGACAGACAGTTCTCTGTCGTCAAACAATTGCATAGTTTAATATCAGAGGAATGACTCCATTCGGCAGATTATATTCTTGATAAACAATTCACTTCCCTTTCAAAACAATTCTAAAGTCTCGAATTCATTGAACCAAGCTCATTTAACTCCCTATTGTGTTTTTAGAATTAATTTCCTAGAATTCAGATTCAATTAAAATTAAATTGAATCTAGCAATTCTTTGTAAGATAAATGTATTGATTATTTAGTGATAAACGTTTTGATTACAAAAATTAATTAAATAACTCTAAAGTAAACTCAATTATTATAAAGTACTCAATAAAAACCGAAAAATAATAAAACTTGAGATAAGATTGCAAACAATGCAGGGTCATAAATACTCAGTTTCAATTTGACAGTCAATTTTGTTATCATTAAAAACAATTTGAGTACATCTTCAGTATAGAGAAGACGAAAAATTAATTAATAATAAAAATGTGATGATGGTAACAGACGCTATCATTAAAACTTCTATAAGATAACCAAGATCAGAATTACAGTAGTCATTTGTTATCAATCATGTAATAAAAATTTTTACGTCTATCCAACACAACTGACATGAATGTCAAGTGAAACTCAGAATAATCTATCTTAAGATCTAGAATTTATCCCTGGTATTGATGTCAAGAATCAAATGTCTGGTTATTCCATAAGTTTTCACGTGAGAGGCGATACATAATTTTTTCACTGAGCGCTCAGAATTGGTTCTGAAATATGAGGAAATAGAAGTGCACTTCAAATGCGAAAATCCAATTGACTGTCAATTTCTATACAAAGCATAAGTGACAACAAAATGAGCCCAACTTTATATGCATTTCATGTGTAATATGGGTTAGAAAGCTATCACTACTTACCCTACTTCTAATATGGCAACTATTCACAGCTACTGAAAGTGATGCAGATTTTATTGACAACTTTGCAGCGCAAAGACTGTTCGGAGTAATACTCATTAGTATTTCCATTCGATTGAATCCAATTCACAGTCAATATATACACTTCAACACAGAATCAAATCTGAATTAAGAAGAATTTCGTTTTCCACTAAATTCTTATCGATTATTGAGATTTGAAATAAAGTCACAGTTTCACCCATGTCCAATACCCATACCCAACCCATACCCAACCCATACCCATACCAATAAAAACCCAAACCCTATATACAAAAATTACACCGTTACTGAAAAATTCAACGATTACTTGGGCTAATTAAGTAAAAATGGAGCTAGTACATCAACTTAAAAGATGAGTTTGAGCTTTATCTTATCTTAAATCAAATTTAAAGGCAAAATTAATTGTAATTAATTGTTAACATTATTGTAAATTCATTTTAGGTTCAGTTTCAGCAGCCATTCTTAAAAAAGTAAATTTATGTCGAAGCAAGGTAAAACTCAAGAAAGTTTCCAAAAATTGTAAAATCAAAGTAGATTGAACTGTGTAGAAATATCCGATATTTTACTCATATTGATAATTTTTAGTTTGCCTTAAATTTTAAGCCAGAGTATTTTATTTGTATATTTTGTGAATAAATTACCAATTTCACTTTTCAATACAAAAGCCGATCTAGATCCAAACCCATACCTATTTTCAAAGGCCTAAAACCTGTTCAAACCCATATGATTATGGGTCTGCTCGGGTACTCATAGGTTTTCGGCACTCATCTGTGCCCCTAATTTGAAGTCAACAAATGCACTGAAATGTCAAATATTTTAAGAAAATGTTGTTTACACAGTTTGCGACACATTAGCACTTATAGCAAATTTTCATTAAACTCACTTTTGAAGCTATAAATGGGAACAAAAATAAAATTACCAAGAATAAATACAAAAGCGATTTCAATTACTCCGATTGAGTAATAAAATTCTCAGTTTTCTACTTAAGTGAAGTTCAAACCAGGGTGGCATTTCCTAAAAATCCCCTAGTGTTTGAGATTTTGCTGGAAAATTCACTTAGCTTTGCGAAAAAATTAGAAAACCTAGGCAATAGGGAGCCTTGCCATTTTAAAAATTGCCAGATGATCAGACAATTCTCTGGAAAATACTTTCACATGTAAAATGCATGTTAATAGTTTAAATTGTTATAAAGGATGAGAAAAGATTACTACATGGTATTCACGGCTGAATAATTGGATGCAAAGCAGAGTTCAGTCAATATTAAAGCCATTCATTGTTAGACAGAATGCGAGCAAAAAATGTCAAAAAATGAAATGCAATTGAATTGAGTTCTCGTCTTATTTTGCATATAAAGTATTGGCACAAAACTTGGCGTACGTTTCAGTCTTGAGAACAACACTTGAATTCAATGAAAAGATGGCTTTCAATGCAATTGGCTTTCATTCATAGCTTTTGAGCCCTAAATCGATTGCATTATCAATATTTGCGCCCAGTTTTCAATATTATGAACATTTTTCAAACCATTCAATGAATAAAAATAAATTTCACATTCATTTTACACAAGAAGTCAAAAGTCTTTACTCAATATTTTACTTAAAATCGAAATTCTATTGAAAATCATCATTCATTGATAACTCAATAACCTACACATATCTGCTCTTACTCAAACAATTCATATTTTATAAAATCTTACTAGTAAATGTCATGGCATAAGATTTTGAATGTGGGTCATTCATGTCTAAATTCAATTTGAATTCTAAATAACAATTAATTTGAATTTGATTCGTATCTCTTATTTGTTATTACATTCGATTTGTCAACAGTTGAGTAATGAATAAAAAATGTGTCGGATGTAAGAGTCGATCATTAATCTGTTTGTTTGAATGTCACAAAACATTCGACCAATAAATGAATGTTTCGTTTATAACAAGAGATTATTCTTTAATATGGACTCAATATATCTTTTTTGCAGCTAATGATCAATCAATTCAAACGAAAACAATTTTGACTCAAACTAATTGCTTATTAAACTTCTATTGGTTTGAGCTAAAAAAGATTATTTACCATCAGAGGATGATCAGGATATATATTGATACGGCTTCAGTATTATCTAACCGTTATCTCTTATAATTAGAATGAAATTGTGCTCCTTAATAATTGCAATTATTTTACTTTATACAGCTCTAATATGATTTGTAACAAGTTTAATCAAATATACTGGGAGTGGATCTTGAACATCTTTGACAATTGGAGAACAGGAAGACTAATGAATCCTAGTCTCAAATAATATACGGAATAATGTTTTTGAAGTCAATAGTATTGAGAATCAGTGAAACGCAAAAAGAGGACAGACATAAGTTCTATATTAGTGGACATACACTGAAAAGGGAGGAAAACCTGTCTTTAATTAAAACGAAATGTTAACACATTTGTCAACACAATTAAGTTTTCGTGTGTTCTGTAGTTTCTACTAATTTAATTCTGAGCACAGAATGAGTTTTCGAGTACGGACATCAGTAGTGGTGCACAGAATGACAGCACAGAACACATAAATACCATATACAATACAGGGCACAGAATAACATAAATCGAAAGGTTTATTATCCGATCAAATCAATAGTAATGGAGTTCATAAACAATTTTCCCCTTCAGTTCACTCATTCAATCAAAACTCTTGAAGAGCGCCAGTAATTCAAAGCAGTGTTCGCTCTTCTCTTGTCTGCGAAAAGGCAACAATTGCTCTATAATTACATCAAATGAATCTCTCTCTCTCTCTCGCTGTCGCTCTCGCTCTCTCTCTCTCTCTCTCTCTCTCTC
>JAQGCS010000103.1:0-36340 GCA_034702105.1 Fuscozetes fuscipes
TAATCTTTTAGTTAAACAAAAGATAAGGGATTATAAGGTTTGGTATTTTGGGAATTTGGTATTTTGGGAAGACACCATAATTTAATGGGGAAATAAATGCTGGATTAAGTTGCGAATATCTTAAGTAAAATCTTTTATTATAGTCGAAACCAAATTCAGTGTTTATTTGTATGTTATGTTCTCTATATCACAGATAAGGGTTTCTAAACCAACAGGTTAATACCCAAAATGGCCATGCTGTTCAAACTGTTCATACATTTCATACTCTCGAAAAAATACTTTTTTGTCGAACAAAAATTGCTTTAAAAAATAGACTTTATGTGCTATACTAGATATATTTAATCTATTCGTATTCTATTCTGATTGGTTATAAGCAATGCATACAAAGGTTCTAATATCTGGACAGAATAAATAATAATAATAATAAAATGTTGAGAAGCAGAGGGATAACTTAACTTTCAAAGTCGAATTTCTGACAGTTTTTCTAGTTTGTTTCCTTTGATACAACTTAATAGCAAACACCTCGAATAGAAAGTTCGGGAGATCATTTTAACTTATATGGCTGGTTTCAGGGTAAAATTCTAAATTCAACCATGTAATTTTTATTTCCGAGTGGCCATGTCCAACCGAGATAATGGTCACTCAAAAATGTTAAGAAAAGCTTTCATTTGAAAGATTCATTTTTCTACATTAGTAATATATCGACATAAGGTTTGACTCTGAAACAAATCTAAACAAACTTTAATAGAAATATACTTAAAATAAAATTTAATACATTATTTCTGAGTTTAATATTTGAATGAATAAGAAAAAGCATGATTCAGTAAATTTTATATTTATTAGTGTTCTTTTGATAAGATTACTAGATGATATTCATGGCCAAACAATTCTACCCTGAAACGAGCCATATAAGTTAAAATGATTTCCCGAACTTTCTATTCGAGGTATTTGCTATTTAAATCAATTAAAATTTCGGACAACATGACAAATTTTCAGTTTTAGTTTATTTTAAAGCCTGTGTGGCCAATGATCTTCCTTGGAGGGAATTTCGAAAATTTCTAAATTCATTGATTTGGAATCTTTTTTTTAACAAAAAGTATATTAAAGACTGATTCATGTAATTCAAATTCAGTGAAAGAAATATTCAAGCTAGATGATCAATGTAGTCAACCAAATAAATATTTAACTTGGAAAATTTAAGCGACAAACACCTTCCTCTGTAAAGGTTAGGCTTTGTTAACTATTTTGCGAGAAATTAGATTTAAACTGAATTTATGGACAAAATAGAACATTGTTTTGGAATTACACCCTTTCCTCTGAATTTTGTTCCTAAGATTTTGTCAATATTTTTGGTCGACCAGAACTGCTAACTACGTTGAAGTTGTCGAGTTTGCAGGTTTGGTTGGGCCCATAGAGATTGAGGGCGTTATTTTGTTTGATTGTATTTTTGAATGAGGTAACGGGCTTTGGCTCATAATAAGAAGTATTTTGTGTTTTGTTACATACACATATTTTAGGTGTATTCTAGTCAAACCAGTTTAGTTACAAAAAATTAGCAACAAAACAGGCCTTGCTAGTCGCTCGCATAGAGTTTAATATAAGAAAATACACCATACGTATATATATATATGTGTGTATTAGCAAATTGCAGGCAACTGACAACGATTGTCAAGAACATCACTTCTTTGAAGGCTCCAGTAAGTCTAAGGCAACAGAACACACACAGTGTCAATACAATCCACACTCGATATATGAAACACCAATTTTAAAGAATTTCTATTAAAGAACTGCTTTTCTCACTTTGGTTTGGCTCAGATCTATGGCTTTATTTAGAAATTGTTAGTTTATTGGTCTACTCATTGACCAAATATGAAGATATCAAACAAAAACTATCACTGAAAGTGGAGTTGGATTTGAATCAAATGTCTCATTAAGTGATATATTATTTGAAGACTAAATGAGTGAATGTTTGAATTGTATTCAAAGCCGATAAATGAAAAGAAGTTCTGATTTAAACATTTTTGAGTTGAGCCAAAAAACCGGTCGAAATGGTTGATAAGTAGAGCCAAAGTAAATATGTTTCGCTAACTTTTCTTAAATAAGGCGTTTAACGTTTTCAACAATTTTAAGACTTCTGACAATCACTATATTTGTGTTGAATGTGATTTTTGTTTCGTCTAATATTTTATTTCTAAAAATATATTTTTCTCAATTCAGAGCTTTTCTAAACTCAAACATTGATTACATTTATTTGGAAGCAATCGAACGAATATATATTTTAACCAAATATTTGTGAATTAATCCAAAAAAGGAATTATTTGAAAAAAGAGATGAAATTCCATCGATTTCATAGTTAAGACCTGTTTGTTGAGTTGAAGACTAAGATTTTATTTTATTCAGCGATTATTTTGGAGGGGATGTGAGTCGGATCCGATTTTGATGTGCGATTCAAAAGGTAATCAATAATACATATGGAATGAAATGAAGAGAAAATATAAACATCACAGAAATAAATGAACGAATCACTGAAATGATTCATTTAATGTGTATCTAATGTTGTAATACTTGAAAGCAATATTCGAGGAGAAGATAATTGATTGGCAACTCTTCACATCTAATTTAACTTCACATATATTTTATGTATGAATAATACGAGAAAATAATTATTCATTGAAAAAGAAATAAACGGCAAAAGAATATTGAATTTCACGGAAATTATTCAAAAAACTTGTGATAACTTGGAATTGAATTCTGATTCAAAAAACGGTAGAGAATAGAAAATCGATTACTTGAGTGAAAATTGAGTTTAAATTCAGAACAGAATAGAAATAGTCATAGAAATTGTCGAAACAATTGAAACATTGAAGTGAAATAATAGAAATTTTCGGTCCGTTTAGTGAAAGAAAGCGACTGAAAGTCTCATTAATATTAATTTGGTATAAAACGAGTCACAAAATCAGTCAGAAATGATTGGTTTTGCGCCAAATCAATAAGAATTGAGACGAGAAACGCGTTTAAGAGGAAAGAGATCGTACATCAAAATGAAAACTATTGCCATATTTGACAAATGCATTCTCTTTCAAATACTAATTCATTGCTCGGCTGAGCACTTGATAGCAGACAAACACATTTCACATATATTCACAGGATATGAGTCAAGCAAACGATACGACGAATACCTTTACGACAGAATAAATCGTTAAAATTCACTCACAATCGACTTTTAATGCAATTCTCACTTTTGCCACAATAACTGACTTTTCAAATATTATATTCTTATCTCTTCAGTAAAAGTAATAAAACCACGAAATTTAGTCAACAAATTGCTGAAAATAATTAGTTTCCAAATATTTGTTAGACTAATAATTTGACGGCAAAACAGTATAACAAACATTAGTTACGTTCACATCTAAAGAGTAAATAATGAAAACTTCTCAACAAATAAGACTATTATTTGTATTACTTGTTTCGTAATTATTATTATTTTTCAATCAAACAAAGTATTAATACTTCGGATAATCGGAAAACAGAGAATAGTCTACAGAAGAGTAGTTCGGATTCGGTTTAATCTTAATTAATGGCAAAAGTAATAATCAAACGAAACCATTGGTCCAAAGAAATAATAAATTGAATGTAAGTTTGAGTTAAATGTGTGTCAAATGAATCATACTATCAATGGAACCAATTTCGCAGAGAAGCCAATAACGTCAGCTCTAATCAAAATTAAAGGCAAACCCAAAGCCAGACCCAATTCAACGCTATTTAATGGTGCGAGCAATTAGATCCTGAGTCAGTTTATCGAAGAGACGAGTCGTTGAACGCAACCAAATCACTAACATATTAGTCCAATTGTGCCAATAGTCTCAATTGGCCAGCATTTCGATTTCTTCGCAACTTTGCCTCCAGACCTGGTCTCTTAACACACAGATGTGCACACAATCATCAGGCAAACTAGCATTGGATCAATATGCGTGAGCATCTCTGACCACCGCTAACTCAAAGGTGTCTAATATTGGCTTAACTTTTATTATGTCTTTCAATAAGAAGAAGAAAATTGACAAAAAAGTGTATTAAATGTGAGGCATATGTGGTATAAGATATTCAGTCAGTGTTCACAACCTTTCAATAAGACATAAGAATCGAGTCTTCAATCAACATATAAGCACAGAATCGGATGTTTGTCAGTATAACTAAAAGGCTGAACTCTATCTCAAATAGAGAGGACATCATTGGATCTGATCTTATTTTTTCAAAAGAAATGATGTTTCGGAGCCATGTCTTGGGATTCATCAAAAATTCTATTACCAAAACAAGTGGAATAAGACGAAGAAAAAGGAGAGCAAAAGACTTGACTTTTTATATATAACTTAAAATGACTTTTATGTGATATATCGGCGAAAGAATGCAATTCTTGTGTCGATAATAAGAATAAGTTATAACAGAATACAAGATATAAAGCGCTTTAAAGCACCAGAAATACAATAAAATAAATGAAGAGTTTTTAAAAAACTAATGACTCAAACATATCAGAAAATGATTCAGTTATTGTCATAATTCAGTTGTGAATGAAGTTTTGATTCTAATGTTCACTCACTTGTGATTAATTACTGCGATAGTGAGCGCCGTCTTAGCGATAGTCAGCTCTAAATCATTTCTCTATCTCTAATAGATAGTACCGAATGAAATACATAATCGTTTGCAATATTGATATTGAGATTGTTATTGGAGGACATTCTTCATACCATTCTCTGTATATTCACTACATATTTGCTCTAATATCTCAAAAAGAGATTTACTAAAATCACAAATATATTTGCGAAGTAGTTCATCAATTAGATTATGTCATATTCCAGAGATGTACAGACTCAGGGTACAGAGGGGGTGGGGGTCCAGCCCTGTAGATTTCCATTTTGAATTCCCATCTTGTTTTTCGCTTAATACAAGCTAAAATAGACTTAATCAATATAAATAGCCTTTAAATCCAGTTTTAATTTAAAACTGATCATTTTCTGGTCAAAATGGCGGAAAATGAGCGGCCGCACGAATTTGGGTTTCCCTCCAGAGAGGAGGTAAATCTGAATTTTTCGACTCCAGACGGGTGTTTTGGGCTGACCACTCCTTTCCCAATGGACATGCCTGTCATGTTCATATTCAACACTATTTAGCGAATCATTTGTTGTTTGCAATCAAAATACTTTTGTTTGTCATCATTTCATCCAAAGTGAGTTAAATACCACTTTTGCTCTCATTTTAATAATTAATTGACTTAATTATACAAAACTTTTGATCTTAAAGTAAGTAATTCTTTACGGAAGACGAGACTAACTTTTCAGAGTATTTCAATTATTTATTAAAAGACTTGATTTTACATTTATATAAATACCATTTCATTCAAAAGGAATTCACTCAACAGAGACATGAAATGTAAGAAATGAAAAGATGTGGACTTAATGTGTGTCTAATGTATAGAAAAGAATTTATAATTTCTGTTTGCATTACATTTCAAATCGATGTTTACTAACTCTAAATATTATTTCGGTATTCATAACCATTTGCAAAATACAAGAATATTTTGGCAAATTATTTGTAAAAATTGCAAACAAAACCATTTGAAAGAAATTCCTTTGAAACTCTTTTTCACTTCAAGTATGAGATTTTTGAATAAAAATTGTAATTTTCTCACTTTATCTGAATAATTGTAATATCGATGAAAACAATGATTTGAAATTTAAAGCATTGAATGGAAATCAGTATTGTATTCATAATTCATTGAATTTTGATTTATTATATTTACATATATTTGTCACTCAAATCAGAATAAGTTATTGAATATTACATAAAAACAGAAGAAATCAAATGATTTATTTAACAGACGGCTCAACATTAATGAATAATTCAGTAAACTTTTGATTAACTCAAATGAAAAATATATAAATCTCTTGATTTCGATGAATATTTGCGCAAAAAATTAAGGGAATGTCATATTTGATAAACAGAGACATAAAGATAAAGAGGAAAAAGGAAAATGAATTAATTTAATTAAAAATTAATATCCAGAGTAAAGTAAAAACATATTTCATATGGATTTCAAAATCAATATTTGTTTTTCAAAAGTAATTCAAATGAAAATTGAGAAAAAAAATTCAGGCGAATCAAAAGTGCATAGAATTCCAGAAATGAGATTTGATTTCAAAGTTTGAAAGAAAATTTAAATAACGAAATCGAAATCGGATTTTAAAAACCTATAAATTTAGTGCTAAATATATAATGGATGCGATTTTGACTCTTCAGAGCATTATATCCAAATATATTGGCCCTAAAAATCACATAAAAAGCTAATTATGAATCCGTTTGAAAGACATTTATTATTGACTTTAAAAATATTCCCTAAATATTGAGTAATTCGAGCCATAAGTGAGACACAAATATTTGATTTATTCGATTCTTTTTCAGTCAAACCCTTTATATTGAGTTCTAATCAAAACAAAATCAAAGAAATGAAGTGTGAATTGCATTAAAATTTGAATTAAAATTAATGTCATTAAAAATATTATCGAAAGTTATTTACATTAAAGTGTTTTAATTATAAATCAAAATATGAAAAAATGATGACATTTATTGAGACTACGCTTTGAGAATACTATCGGAGTTAATAATTCAAAACATTACCTGTTTTTGTGATCCAAACAAAAAATGAGCTCAAAATATATCAGTTCTTATTTTTAGAGGAATTTGAGCGAAGAACTCAATCTATCGCTGCATTAAATGAGAAAATTAATGGAATTTAAATCATTAATATTATATAAAAAGACAAAAATAATAATAAATAAAATAACCGAAAAATGGTATTTTTCTATTTGCAAATCTAATCCGGAATAGACTTAAGTTCTTAAGTAATAATCTTCTGATGAAAGAGAAAAATTCTGACATAAAAGTTATCTTTAAATCATTTGAGCATAACTTGGAATTAGTGTTGGATTTTGTGCACATTTTTTCCGTAAGTATTTCAATGAAATGAAGCATAAAAATACCGAAACGATTAAACTGAACAACAAATTCAAACTGATTTCACATAAAAAGTGGATTTCTTTTTGTGAAAAAGGACATCGATTACTGATAGAAATGAGAGAAATGTTATTCTCGTTGTGTTTATCAAACGAATATCAATTCGAATATTTTCGTCGACTGAAACAAAAAAAAAACAAAAATCGGTTCCGAGTTTAAGGTTTGAGATGCAGTTTATGTTCCGAGTTTTGAGAGCAAAATAGCTGTTCATAAAAGAGTGAAGTCTTGTAAAACCAGTTCTGTTGATAATACAGTCTCTTAAATAAGAGAATATTTGCAAAGATTGCAACGGATTGCAGACCAGAGACTGATTGTAATGAATAAACAGGTATTAGTCGGAGCAGACATCATATCAACAAAACTATTGAAGCAAAGGGTCAGAGCTGCCAACCCTAACCCTAACCCTAACTCGACTCTGGAAACACTTGACTCGCAAAAGAATATCAAAACGACTGAAACTTGCATTTAATAGTCTTTTTAATGCCTCTCTTTTTTATTTATTCTTAAAAAAAGTTTTCTTAAATAAAAATAATTACTTTCAACTTCTTTGAGTCATTTATTTACATAACAAACAAACCAATGATATATTATTTGATTCCAAGATATAAACCTTTTTTCCAAATGATTTGTTAAGATTATAGACTAATCAGAGTTCGCTTTTAATCTCAAATGAAGTAAAAAAACATTTTTCGGAAAATTTTTAATTGGATTCCTTTGAAGGCACGAAAAGACAAATAAAAATTGCGTTTCAAATGATTTATGATTTATTGTGACTCATAATAGGGACAGACTTTAACTTAAGATTGTTATGAGAAGCGAATCCAATAATACAAGAATGCAATGAATGGTAGAAATGTCTGAAAGTATTGTCATTTTTGAGTTCTATTGCATTAAGCTTTAGTTACTTAAGTAGAGCTCATTTGATAGATAGTCGATAAGTTGGCCAAAAGTTGATAAATTGTTGCGACGACTACTGTAGCCAAAGAATGGAACCACCGATAGTGAGGCCAGTCATACAGTCATACGCCTTATATAAAGTAAACGTTAGTTTTACGCACTATACCAGTCATTGCCTATTATACCAATTGAAGAGTGATCACAGCTATGGAACACAAATGAATGCAACGGAAAGCAGTCGGAGTCGACACAGAATTGGCTCGGAATCAGTTTCGAAAATTCTCAGTCCAATCATTTAATTAGTTGGTCTCCCATTGGTATTGCTTTTCATAAATCAATAAATAGAAGCGAAGTTCGGATTGTATTGAAAATTCGTGTAAACTTTGAGACGAGTAATACGTTTCTCATCCGAATTAATGCTAAAATGCTTAGCAAAAAGTGATGTTAAGTGAAGTCAATTTGCAGACTATTACTCATAAGAGGTTAACATAAAGTAGTTTTTCATGTCATTCGATGCCATTGTGTTCGAGAAATTTAAATAAAATTTGAGTTTAGAATCGCATTCCTCTAATATAAGACTTTATTAAAAATAGAGATTAAATGTTAATAAAGCAAATAAATGGTTGACTGAATCAAATGAATCCGCTTTTGTTTAACGTTGTCTTTAAATATAATGAAAACAGAGTTTCTCTCATAAATGCAAACTTTATATTCAAAATGGAGTTTAAATCCATAAAAATAAAGTGACTTTTTGTGAAACCAATTGGTTTGAGCTTCTCTTCAATTTCACGGAGACTTTGCTCTCTGACAGAAGAGATCACTGAATCGCTTCACTGATTCCCTGCTTTAGTTGTTCTCTGGTCTGGTCTTAGAAAGAATGAGGATATGAAACCACACAAAAAATTAATAGATAGTTGTCTTCACCACAATATATCAGTCATTGTGTATAATATAAGCAAAACTATATAACAATTGCTTTGAAACGCAGCCAAAAATATAAACTTTTTCAACATTTCATTTGAACTCCAAAGTCATTGCTATAGTTATGGAAATTTTCATTCAAAATATTATTACTTGAAAACTGATTTTCTTCTCTCTGTTTGAGTTCCAAACAATATATAACTTTAAGGAAAAGCCTTATTATAAAAAAAGTAAAATAAACGATCGCTAAAACAGAAGTCATTAAACACATCGATTGAAGGCTAACACATCTGGAAGTAAGTCCTAAAACACAGGATTAAAGAGGCGGAGAATTGCCGAAAACCTTATACTCTTAGAGGCTTTCAATGGCTTCGATGGACTCAATAGATTCCTTATTGATCTGCATTTGCATTTCACACATACCTTACAATCGTTTCCAAAATACTGTTATCACTCGTGAGTCACAATTTAGCACTTTTTGGCTCACAATCCAAAACACTTCAACTATTTTTGGCTCAAATTAATCGAAACTCTCTTCACATTCAATGAGAAGCGATTTTTCGCCAGTAATTGGACTGAAAATTAAATTTAATGCGTTTTGATTGAGAGATATAGCGGTTAAACATATATTAATATGTTATGTGAAAAATGATCCGAAGCTGAGAGATGTGCGCAAAAGTGATGCCATTAAGAGATTTGTTGTTTTATCGCATCACTGACTCCCAGACTGAATACTAGAATACAGTATTTCATTGTTTTATATCAAAGGGGGAAAGAAGTGTAGACAATGCCAGTGCCAGAGTTTGACAGACAGTACTAGTCGTTTAAGATGTATATAAGGCTTGCAATCAATTTCCAGACAATTCCGAAACTATACTTATTTTCAGAGATAAAGCCAATGAATTGCGTGAAACAAAAGCTCAACTAATAAGCGAACGGATGGCATATATATATATAATATATGTATTGATATATCACTGAAAAAACAAAACATATAACAACAATATAAGAGTAACATGGTCTAAAAAATGCCATTCCTTTGTGGACATTCTGCTATTATTAGACATTTCCTCGAATAGAAAGCAAATCAAACATAATTACATTATGACTATTCATGTCTATCATCAAAATTATGCTTCAATTCCTTTCTCATCGACTCATCTGAAACATTGAAACTGTTTTTCAAATACAGAAATCCAATTACTGCGGAAAAGATTATTTCAATTTTAATCAGTCATTCAGTGAATAGAATTCATTTCATTCAGAGCTCAGAATAGCATTCAATAAACTAATAGGAAATACAATTTTAAATATTAAACCTCTCTTTGGAATTGAAGTTATTTAAAATAAATGGAATATTTCTTTTGAGCAAATTTTGTTGTAATTAACTCAGATTGAAGCCTATCGGACAACAAAAAGCCAATTCATATCACAAACAAACAGAATATAGTAATGAAATATAATTTTAATAAATCTATTTCTACAACAAAATAATGAATAGAAGAGAAAAATCGTTTTAATAATTAAGAACTGAATTGACGGGAGATTACAAGAGAGAGAAGACATTAATTATTTGAAGAAATTCTATCGATATATACGAGACTTGTGTGCATCTGTTCCAACACTTCCATCACTTGCATCGCGTGTATTGTCGGCCAAAATAGCATTCAATTCAAAATATAATAATATTTAGGATATAATCATATTATGCATAAAAATCTCATGTTTTCTGATGACTTCACTCTCTGTAAAAGAGATCCGATTTTTCATAAGCGAACACATAATTAAAATAATTAATTAAATTCATTGAATAAACGTTCAAAAGATTAGAGGAAAATAAGAATATTTTTGTTCATAAAAATGTTTAATAATGTTTTTGAGTAATAATTTCGAGAAAAGAATTTCTTTTGAATTCCAAAAATTCAATGAAAAGAGAATATAAATCAAGATTTTGAGCAAAAAATAAAACCCAAAGAAATATTTATTCGAAAATCAAAATTACTTTATTTGGAAGTAAAAATACATTTCTATTTTTGATTGCTATTAATTCTGAATAGTTGATTAAAATTATTGGTTAGATTTGATATGAAAACATTTCGAGTGAACTTTTCTCAGAGTAGTTGTGACCCAATTCGACACTTTTAACCGACTTATAAAACAATGACTTAATATTTGAGTAAAATATCTCTGAATGGCTTTCGATTTGAAAAAAAAGATTTGCTTTTGATAATAGATTTGATGTATTTTTTTATATTCTGTTGGCTTTAGTACTGACTCAAAGAGGTCTGAAGTTATTATTCTAATCGACCCCATAATCACTAGAATTCAACAGAGAAGTGAAGGACAGAACTAAACCCAACTAATCGTAACCTCAAGTTTTATAATGGCAGCAATGATAGGGAACTGGTTTTGTGCAAACTCTACAATTTAAACCCAAATCATTAAAAATTGAAAAAAAGTTTTAATGATTGCCTTTTATATATATCTATATTATTTTCAGAATATTATACGACGAATGAGAAGTGGAGGCCCTTTAAGTTGTGAACACTCTTCAAATACATGTAAATTACACAAAATAATAATTGAGTGCGAAAAGAGCCAAAACTCTCTCAGAATAATATCTCAGACCATCAGAGAGAAGAAAAATAGTAATTAGTTTTTCAATTTATGATTTGGAGCTGAAAATCGAAAAATTTCTTTATTATCATTTCGTTTCATATGAATTATTGAATAGATATGGAGAGAGAGAGAGAGAGAGAGAGAGAGAGAGAGAGAGAGAGAGAGAGAGAGAGAGAGAGAGACCCAAAAATGAGCCAATTACTCGGTTTATGTTCACTAAGTTTGTATGTAATGCAACTTTGGAGAAAGAGATGTTCAAGCTAACACGTTTTGAGGGAATTAGAATGACCCCCAGTAATTTAACTATTCTTCATACAACCGTTGAGAAAAAGGTTATGAAAAATAGCGTAACGAATTGATGCAAATTTCCCACGAAAGCATAGTATATTAGCAAGGTTGTGAATGCTTGCACATCCTTGCCTTGATTCTAATCTACGTCTGGCGAATGAGATCCTTCTCTAAGAGATCGTTAATTTTACTTATAATAATTCACATTTACTTTAGGCTCTGAAACCCATTTAATAATTTAAAGCTTCTCTAAAAAAGAAATCTCAAAAAAGTATATATTATAAGACAACTATCTTTTATTGTCGTTTCCAACAAAGAGTTTTCCCAATCAATGATAAAATAAATGCAAATAAACCCCAAATATTACGACAAAATACTAAATCAAAATATCAAATCTGAGACCAAAATATTGACTGAATATTAATTCTTTGGTAATTATTGGAAATTTTTTAATTAATCGGTTGGAGAACTAAAAGCCTTAATCTATTTACTACCGAAACGTTAAGAAGTAGTCCTTCGATTCGTTTTAATTAAAATTCTTATTAATTTTAAGTTTAAATCGAAAAACATAATTAATGATAATTTTGTACTTCAATCATAAAAACCATTTTTCTGAAGTATTTTCAACTTTTCATTCATTAATAATCTATAATTATTTTCGAGAGAAAAGAAGAAAAAATATAAACATTGAGAATAAAACTAATGAATGTAAGCATAAAATGGAATTCACTTCTCATTTGAACACTGCATAAGAAAAAGCAAAAAATATCAGTTTTTGTTGTGATTTCAAAATTTATTAACAAATATGGGTTCAAACAAAAGGCGAGCGAAAGATATTTGAAATTGAATTTAGATAAGAGTTAAGAGAGAGAAAGACTTTCCATTTAAATGATTTATTATTGCGAACATTTCTTAATGATTCCATAACTCACAGTTGAGTCCCATTTCTTTGAGAATTAAAACCATTTAAAACAATCTCGACTTCAAATCTCATACAAAACTATTCGATTGGGTTTGGCTTATGATTGGGATTCTGTCACAGCATTACATTCTTTGGGTTTCTTATCAACAATTTTGATCACAAATAAAACATTAACTGCAAAATGCAAAACTTTTTTCCAACAAATTTTATATCAAAGACATAGAAATCGACTTAAATTTGTTATATAATAAAATCTGACGACAATTATAATAAAAATGTACCTCAAATTCGAGATTAAATTTCAGCCAAAAGAACATAAATTAGAATTCAAGGCAGCAAAAGAGAAAAATATGGAGATTATGGCTGCCATTCAATCAGTCAACCACCTTGCTCATATGAGAATTTAATAAATTGAATTCTATGACTTATGTGAAGGGATTATTTTCACTGTAAGAGGAATTCCTACTTTTCTTAAACACATTTAACTAATGTTTCAAATGTTTTTTTTGAGATAAAATTCAATTAATTTATTGTTTTGTTTCGACTTTTATATGAAATGATCTTTTCGTGAATTATTCTCATTTGAAATCAATGCAAAAGTGGTTCACATAATGAATAAATTGTATTCATTTCTAAATTAATGAATACAATAATGAAATAGAGTTCTAAATAAAAAATAAATTGATTTATGAATTGAAACAAAAATCATATTTCGTATGATTTATGAATTTTTTGGCAAAATTATTCGTAACAAGTATTACATCCCTTGAAGTAAAAACAATTGATCTAAATATTTGGATTTCAGTAATTTTGAAGGTTTCGGTTGAGGTGTGGCATAAATGCAAAGAAAACACTCAATGTCTTACACTCTATACAAAAGCAAATCATTAAAAAACCAAATAATAATTTATTCGAAAAAATCAAAATTACTTAATTTGGAGCCAAAATATATTTATATATATATTTCTTTAGAGATTATTCGATAAAATTTCAAAATATATTAGTTTTTGTTGAAAAGATCGCAATATATTCGAAGCAATCAATTAATTTCTGTGAAGAAAAAGCATAAGAATCCGTTTTGTGTTAAACTTTTCGGAATTCTTTTCGTGAATTTCATTAGACCTCAAAGTGAATAATTGTATTGAATTGAATTCATTTTGTTTTTCTCTCTCACTGTTTGACTGAATCTAAACACAAAATTAACTCAAACTCAGAGTATTTGAGACGAGTCTCAGAATTAATGGTTAACAATGAATGCAATTATCGGATGAAAACCGAAAATATTTAAAAACTTTTGTTTAAATTAAATTCAGGAATAATTAGTCGAAGTCAAGAGATAAAAACACTCAGAGTAAATTATATTCATTTGAAATGCAAGCATAGAATTTTTGACGAATAAAATATTAGTTAATAAATGAAAAATAACAACAAAAACGAATAATAAATACGAAATTCAAATAATAATAAATTTAATCGTCAACTCAGTTAAGAATTTATTCTAAAAGTAAGCGCTGTTTTGCAGAACAGAGTAACAAAACAGAGATAAAAAGCAGACAACAAACAAACGGTAAGATATGCTCTCATATTATATTAACGTAATATCAGTAAAACTAATGTGTTTTTGGCACTGCAGGCACTCCAACACTGGTTTGCATCAAATATCCAAAAAGCAGTATTAATCAAATTAAATGAACAAAATATCATTGAAGTCAAGACATTAAATCTAATGCCAGACAACAATCATAACAATAATGCGATTCATATGAATCATGACTCCATTCAAGACCTAAAATATATATCAAAAAAAATCTTATCATCAAAATCAGATCCAAAGGCAGAGAGAAAGACACCCAATATTTGGCTGAACCGGTGGTCAGTCATCCAATTGTTAATTGGTTTTCCACTTACTCTTCAAAAAAAGACAATTTATTTTTGTGATAAATTTAGTGAATTTCTTAAGAAAATTAATGACAAACGAATTTATTGAATGCAAAAATCAATCGATCAAACAGAGGCTCAAAGAGTTAACTCACGAGTAATATTATAAATCAGAAGAGTTTTTTGCGGCCATAACTTGTTTTGTGGCAGTCACTCATAAGAGGACAGGTATTTGTATATATTTATTATACGAGCGATAAGACTAACATTCTCTCCAATTTGCTGTAATTTTATTTTATTTTTTTATTTTCAGTTACTTTTTGTGATAAATGCTATCAGTTTTGGGCAAAAAAGTAAGTAAAATAAGATTAAATTTTGGGCCATAAAAATGGCAAAAATAATAAAATATTTTCCATAAATTTTTATCAAAAGCAATAAAAATATATATAAAACAAACTGTCAGTCAAACAGTTTTGTAGTCGCAGTGCAATCAAATCGCTATCATTTCAATTCAAAAACACTGATTAGCAATAAGTCATTAAACAAATAAAAATGGATCTCAAGAGTTATCTAAACTTCGGCTTTGTTTGTAGTTTTGGACAATTGGCACAAATGTTATGCTTTTGATTCAATGAGACAATTGTGGAGAAGAATAAGTGAAAAGAGTTAGCAATTGTTGGGAAGACTCGTTATAATAATTGCAATAATAATATATTAATAATAACAACACATTTATAGCAATAATGAGTTTATTTTCGGGAACTGTTTGTAGACTTCGGGGCGAAAAGACTCGTTTGTATGAGAGCTCTGACTCTGAATAACTAAAACACGAGTTGGAGTTCAGCTCTGATTTAAGACAATCATTATTTATATATAAAATATGGACTCATTTCAAAACATTTCATACATTATTCTCTTCTCTGCTTTTCTTAATATATATTTTAAACGACATTATTATAAATGTTATTATTTTTCAGACCATTTCTCTTACATAAGACTTAATCGAGTTATCGCTCAATACTTTTCTGAACACAAACTCTGACTTCAGTTTAAACTCATTTTTTGCGAAATATATTTTCTCTTTTGATTTCAATTTATTTTCCAATAAATTCTTGTTTTGCTTCAAAAAATTTCCTTATTTTGTTTTAATGCAAAAAACACTTTAAAAATCAATTTTTCATAAAATCTTTGCTCGAAATACACATTTAATTTAATTTTGGATTAAATATAAGCCATTTGTGAATATATCAAATCACTCACCAAATGATCATAAGTTGGAAAATAATTTCTTCTGTGAAGAGAAACTCAAATACATTTTGTTTAATCAAAGTCTTGAGTCCACAAAACAGTCACTTTTGATGATATTTTTTGACAAATGGACCAAATATTCAAAAACTGACCGAACCGTCAATGATATGATAATGCGATCAACAAAACCATCGATTGATTTATGTTTTGGTCCATTCATTCGGTGATTAGTTTTGGTTTCAGAGCATTCAATCCATTCATATTTCGGCCAAAACTCAAACACCAAAATCCTTTTAATGTCAGAAAATCCAAATAAACAAATAGTTTGGAAGAAATCAAAATAAAAGCGATTCAACACTTGAAGAGCAAAATACACATTAGATTTGAAGCAAAATTAAAGCTTAAACTGTTAGCCAATACTCAGACGACACTCAACCAATACTTTTCATCCAATGGAGACTTGTATTAGACTTACACACAATAGTCGTCAGACTCTCACAACAAATGCTCACAAATTGAGACTCAATTCAACCGAAGATCTCAAACTGTCTTAGATATCAAACGAATCACTCAACCGGTTCTCTTCGGGCACTGCCCGCAAACCTTTTCCCAAAACCCTCATTCACTTCGTTCTAATATTATGTAATTAATTGATTTAATTTCAATTCATATCTACATATAATTTGATTTTTAAATATTAAATATTTTGAGGCAAAACAACTTTCCAATTACTACTCCAATAGAATAGCATGACTCTTTTAATTTGTAAATTCTCTTTAATTATAAGTTGCAATCATGTCAATCGCAAAAATTATGCCATGTTTAAATAACTTAAAAGTTTAAAATTTTCAGCCATTTAATTGATATAAATGGCAATATTTGAATATTTTTAAAAGAATTGACCTGCAATATTTACCTTATCGAAGAATATATAACTAATTAACATGGATTTTATTAGTAAAATATTCAAAGGCATAAAAATGGGGTTGATATTCTAGGTGAAATGTTATGAATGTTGTGCCCCAAACAGTCATTCAGACCTCTATATAAGCAGTGGTGCCGACACACGATTGCAGTAATAGTGAACTCTTTTGTCGATTTAATCAAACGCTTATTCAGTGATTAATCTTTTGTTTTGACGTTTCATTAAATTCTTCGATAATTTTATTTATTTTTTATACGATTTATAAAACGGTTTCTATTTTTATAAAATCAGACAAACATTTCGAAAATGAGTGAAACACAGAAATGGATACCAATTGAGTCGAACCCCGAAGTGATGAATAAATTCTTGTGGAATATCGGAGTTCCGAATGAGTGGGCAATCGTTGATGTCATCGGTTTGGACGAAGAATTGCTTCAATTCATCGGCGGTCCCGTCCTTTCGTTGATACTATTATTTCCTGTCAACGAAAATAAGGCCGAATCCACCGGTGATATGGAGAACCCGACCAAAGAGGAAGACTTGAAGAACGTTTATTTCATGCGTCAGACTATCTCTAACGCGTGCGGAACCATTGCTCTGATCCATTCGGTGGCCAATAATTGCCATCGAATTCAATTCAAATCTGATTCGAGTCTCAAAGTATTCCTCGACTCGAGTCAAGACCTGAGTCCTGAAGAGAGAGGAAAACTTCTGGAGTCTAACGCAGAAATCTGTAGCGCTCACCACAACTCTGCCAAAGAAGGGCAGACATCTGCGCCATCGGCTGATTCCGAGATTAATAATCACTTCGTGGCATTAGTTGAGAAGAATGGCGTTCTCTACGAACTGGACGGCCGTAAACCTACTCCAGTAAATCACGGAAAGACCTCAAGTGAATCGTTTCTGTCGGACGCGGCACAAGTTTGCCGACAATTCATTGATAAAAACCCGAATAACTTGAACTTCACTGTTGTGGCGCTCAGTCATCACAACTGATGCCTCAAATTATCTCAACTCTTGCTATAAAACCAAATATTTTAATAAAAAATCGAAGAGATTTCACGAAAATTGAAAAATGAATCACTTCTTCAATGAAAGCAATATTCAAATCACTTGTCGTTTGGTTTTTCAAAATTTAATTTATTGCCGAAAACGACTACACATTTAACCGATGCTCATATAAGTAGTTCAGAAAAGGGTCTGACTTATAAATGAAGACTATTTCTATAATAGACCGAACGTTCGTATAAGTGATAGTCAATAGAAACAAATTTTAATTACAAAAACTGTAAAAACATTTAATGTATATTTTGTTATCTCTCTGTCAGTGATTTCGATTGAAAAATATCATAAATTAGTAACAAATACAAAGAAATAACTGAACGACACTTTGAAGGCTCTCTTATATAAATCCCAGAATTAAATTCATTTCTGACAAACACTTGTAAAACATATTTACAAATAATATTCCGAATAAATGTATTAATCGACAATCTATTGATTATATTATTGGCCAAAACGAGCAGTCATTATATAAAATCACTTAAAACGAGCGGTCGTTATATGTCTGGGTTTACGGTATTTATTTATTAGTAATAAATTATTACTAATGAATTTCAAATGTATTTTATAAAATTCAGATTTGATTAATGTTTTCTTGAATTTTAAACAAATGTTTGAAGTGATTAATAAATTTTAAAATGAAATGAAAGCAAATAATCAATTATTTTGTTCTTTAAAAAAAAGTCATCTATTCTTTGAAATCCTGTGAAAGGCATTAATGTCTTCGCCTTTCATTGCGTTTTCTGAAACAATGAATATATTATGAGATGAGAGACAATCAATTAGTCCAAGTCTGGGAATTTGAATCATTACCTCATATGTGGTCCCTTAACGAAACACCAGTTGACTCTTATAGTCTGTCCCAAGATGTCTGAGCCATTTAAGGCCTCGAGGGCCGCATTGGCCGACTTGAAAGTCTCATATTCGATGAGAGCGTAGCCCTAATTAACAAATCAATTAATTTACTCTAACTTTTTGAGTTAGACTTTGACTCCAATTATTGATCGAAAGGAATGATCGATAAAAATGTTGTCACCGATAGAGTGCATAAAGAGATAGTATTCACAGGTATTACATATTCGTTGATTTTTTGCCACAATTATTCATTTAAGGTTTGAATTAAATTACTAATTAAAGTCAATTTAATTAATTTAAGGAATGAGAGAAACTTCAATAAAAGGGCAAAAGTGTGGCCATTGTTTGAATAATATTCCAAATGAAAGACACAAACCTTCAAAAATCCTGTCCTTCGATCTAAATTCAAGTGTAAATTCTTGATTTCGCCGAATTCGGCGAATTTGTCGTAGAGGTCCTCCTCCTGAGCCTCTTCATGGACTCCAGTTATGAATAATATCCAGCCCTCGACCGCTATTTCATACAAAATGACTTCAAATTGAGTCAAATAAAACATTAATGAATACATTTTTGAGGTCCGGGAGAATCGCTTTGGTCGGTGACATCCATTGCTTCATAATCTCTGATGTCTTCGCGCGCTGTGCCCTCTATTCATACAAATTGTCAAATTGAGTGTCAAATAATGATAATGTCATCAAATTGAATACCGGGACCAAAGCCACGCCCTTTACGTCGGGTCGCCTTCTCTTTAATCTTCACAACACTTTCTATAATCAATTAAATCGCAATTTAAATATTTTATCAAATTGAGAGCCAATTCGGTCAGTAATGTGGACATACCTTCGCCGTCTTCGAAGTCTTCAAACTCGGTATCGCCGGCGCCTAAAACCAATTCTTCTGTCATTCTTCCGATTAAGAAATCAATTGATTGAATCAAAATAGAAAATACTTTAAATCTTTTGTAATGATTTGTATTGAAATCCAATATAAAGTACGTCCAAAACAATGCTCTCTTTTGGAGGCATTTCTTTTCTTTCAAATCATTCATAAACACCAGTACTTTATTGAAGTTCTTGAAGTATATAACTCTTAGGAGGGATGAAATAAATGGATTTAACAGTAACTATGTTCAAGTGCTGGAAGTTATGTCTATTCACAAACAGTGTTACACATTGACTGTATGGGCGTCGAGTAGTTTGACAGCAAATAAATGCAATTATTGTATAATTTTATGACTCATTTAAACCCTATTTAATTGTATTTGACTTCAAATCATTTAAAGTTAATTTTGATTTAATTGAAGACTTTTACTGATAATAATTGGTTGCGATGTCTGACCCGCGAGTGAATCAAATCAGAATCAAAACGGGAATACTTAAGAGGTTTTCTCAATATTTAAATGATTTTATTTCAATGAATTTGGACTCAATTTTAATTGAAAACAGAATATCAAAAGAAAAGTCTGTTTATGAAAAAGAAGTCGAAACCGAAAGACAAAGATTGCAAACTATGAAGACAGCCAACAGAGAAGACCACGATATAAGAAACCAGGTCTATCCATTGCAAACAATACTATTTCAAATTGTTTTATTCTTGTAATTATGTATATAATAAGTAAAACGGTATAAAAATGGGATAAAAATTCTGATTTTTGTTAACAATTGATTTAATTGATGCAAATTTGACTCTTGAATAATAGTTTGGTCATAAAAATTGAATTCACTGCAGTTTTCTCACATTAATTATTACTTGAAAATTAATAAATGCATTTAACAGTTAGTAAATTGCAAATTTTTGACCACACTTGATTATTGCAAGGTCAAATTTCAAACAATCAAATGAATGGTTCACAAAGAATAAGACATTTATGCCATTAATAGGAAGCGGTGATAAACGAGTGCCTAATGATGATTCCCGAAACACAAAAACGTGTCGTCAATGCATTCAATGACTTGAATAATATTCTTCAGGTTCGCAGTCATTGACTAAAGTTTTGTTTAATTGAAATATATTTTATTTAATAGGAAACCGAATCAGAACTGTCAGAGACTTCTGAGTTCCAAATGGCCCGGACTCTTATCCAAGAAGTTCAACAAATGATTCAGTGATCACTCAATTTGTATTTAATTGGGTTTTAATTCAATTGAAATGTGGTTTTAAGCCTTTAGTGTTTCGCAATTGTTATTGCTTAGATTTGAAGAATATATAATTTTGTTTACTTTTCTAATGCAAACAATTGACTCGATTTTAATGCAATTATTATAAACAGAAATAAATTTAAAGTAATTTTATTTTCATAGTATTCGATGAAAAGTATTTAAATTATTTTTAAACATTTTGTCAAACATTGATTCAATTGAGTTATTAAAACATTTTCCACAAATATTTATTTTATAGGAATTCTTTAGCCGACAATTGAAACTTAATTATTAATTTTAAAATAATAGCAATGATTTTTATTCCTTAATCACCTTGATATGACGCATATTGCTACTAGGGCGAAATTTTATTTCGTATGTAGTTACTTCAGACCATCTGCTCAATTAATGGCATCCATGATATTTATGAAAAAATTGCAGTTCTTCTTAGTTCATATTATTCGCCTGTTTTCCAAATCTTTGTCATGTTAATTTTAAGCAGGGATGACCAAGATTTTCGAGCTCAGAAGCGTTAAGATTGTCGAAAAAACAATTTTGTCCTAAATTAGCGGTTTCTCTGCTAAATACAGTTTATTTTAAGTAAATCTATTTAAACCAAATGTAGGAAAAGATGGAGTCTACCAACAATTTTCATTATTTCAATATTCAATATTTCTCTCAAAATTGAACTCTAGTTAAGTTGAGGGTACATTTTTCCAAATATTTCAAAATCAGTGGGAATGTTTAACCATCCCTAGTTCTTAATGGGCTTGTGCCATTTTTTGATTAAGTAAATAATGGATTAATTATTAAAACCAAAATGCTTTAGAAAATTAATTTTAAATGTATTTTGTTCGACAAATTTCTTCAAATAATTTATTGATTAAAACAGAAAAAAAGTTTGAAAATATTTGCTTCGTATATACTTTTGCCTTATAACAGATTAATGGAAAATAAAGGTTTAACTCAAATAAGCAGAGACTAGCGCTCAGGCTCTGCAGTAGAGGTTCGAACATTGAATGCGAAGAATAAGTGTTGGCATCGAAACTATTGATAAATTGGCTGTTCTTCGGAGTAACGCATCGGGGAATTGGATGCGTGAAGGAATGGAGAGATGCCTTTAACGACATTTTGTTTGTTTTGATTTCGCTCTTTTGGTTGTCTTTGGCTCTCTTTTGGCTCTCTTTTGGCTCTTCTCCTCTCTATTAGCTATAGTTTATTAAATGAATAAATGACTCGTTTTTGACGAATTCAGTGGTAATTATCATCGAATGGTTTATTAGAGGGAAAGTGTATTACATCGACAATAACTGCATCGATAACTGAATGGAATGAACAGTCGCTGAGCAGACAGTTGTCATTTGGCTTCACTATTATATGCTTTTCTGGTGTTCTCCCCTTCCGTCGAAAATGGTCCGGAAAAGGCATCCATAGGGACGAGATTGGATGCATTAAAGTTTCAGTAAGGCTTCTACGCCTTCCAAGGCTTACAGTGATAAATGACAGCTATCTGTGCGCTCTCTTTATTGTCATTGGAGTCATTGCATACAATATACAGAAGAGTACAGAATGTGTCCTACATTTGAGTTACTTTTGCTGTGAAACCAATGCCTTCAACACATATTCCGATAAAATGCTTACTTTTTGCTAAAAAACATTTCAAATTGTTTTTGCTTTTAACTAATGATAAGTCTCTGATTATAAGTAACGCAGACGTCAGCAGCCGTTCCCTTAAATTGTTATCCATGAACTTTATTAGAACTGCCGAACGACGACATTTATGAGTAGTTATGACAAACCGAGGCATGCATTCAGTGATTCGCTATATTATGTAAAATAATTCCAAATTAACTGTTTTTGTCGCAATCGATTCGAGCAAAGTCTGAGCTATTATGCAATACTTGAACTGTTGGTTCAATCATTTCGGTTTGAATTTGAGCTGAGAATAGTTGGAATTCTCGCCTGAGTTCATCGTATCTGAGGAAAGATAAATGAGGAAAGAAGAGAATTGGCGAATTCCATCTCAATTACTCCCCTGTCATTCGGATCCTTTATTTTTGTCACTAAATTTCTGTCACTAAATCTGAGCCATCGCTTAGACTTTTGGCAGAATTTTCTTCAATATTGACTTTTTGTAAGCAATATTAAAAGCATCTAAACTCTGGTCTCAGTTTCTCAACTAAATGGGAGGAAACCCAGTGTTAAGGCGTGGAATAATGCGGTTTAGTTTAACGCAAGCGTTCTTTATTACTAAAGTTGTGGCCGTTTCGGGTCGTCATCTGATGTTTTAGAGATATATGCAGTGGTTTTGATGATATGTATTCGCATGGCTTCCGATTGTCACTAAAACACTATGAATGAAAACTTTGTACCGGAAATTGTCGGTACATCACTAATACATCATCACAGACAATATGTGCTGCGCCACTGCACGCCATAACCCCGTTTAATATCCATTTGAAAATACTTTCGCTCAAACAAAACCTCACAGAATAAAAGGTTCTAATATTTTGAGTATTGCTTTATTTGACCTCAAATTTATTTCATTGAATGTTATGCGACATAACTTATCTCTTCATTCATTTATTCCTTTTTAATAATTTGATCACTAATTCAATTTTAAAATCTATTGCTATTTAATATATTTTAGCAATAAATGAATGAAAACTTTGAGAAAATCATTTGTCATTATTTGCGATAATTGAATGCAATTTGTTTAAGAGAAGAGATTTTAAAATAATGATTTGAGACAATTACCTTGCCAATCGTTATTTTATTCAAGGAATCAAGCAACTTAAGATAATTTTAATATATATATTTTCATTAATATTGTACTAATTTATCATTTGATAGTATGTTTCAATATTTTTAAGTGATTTAATACTTTTAATTTTTTCGTCGTTTTTCTCAAAATATTAATCCGAATAAATTCCAAAAGATTTTATTAGTTGAAGAATAATAATAATTTTTGTTTTGCCATTTCATGTATTATTCAGGGAATTAGAGTTGAGGAAACCCTTTCGCCAAATATACCTAGTTATCATTTCTCGACAACTAATCTCTATTTGATTCTTATCATTGAGTCGGTTTAAGCTTGAGCGCCTGAAAGACTACTTTCTGGCAGTACTTTGACTGCAAGTCATACCAAACGTGATATCACATAAAAATTTCATCAAAATATTATTAACTTCTTTAGTGAATTCCATTCATCGATAACTTTTTTTGTAATATCAGCCAATTATAGATAATTTAAGTGTATTTCAATCTTCTTTGGTATTTGTAATAACAGTGAAGACCTGTCGAATCATTGAATTATATAATCATTTGATTGAAATAAGATTTAATTCTAACACATATTTAAATCAAAATATTTATTCAATCAAATCATTAAAACTGTGACTTTAACATTATTTTTAACCACAGTTTAAAAATGAGTTTTTAAGAGCAATTTCTTTTCTAATTTGAAAGTTTATGCTATAAATTGATTGGTTGTGGAGAATATGTCCACATATTTTACGCAATATATTTGGCAATAGCTTTGTAGGCGATGTCTTATAGTGTCAAACGTATCGATTTGTGAGAGACGTTAAAGTTTAGAGAAGAGTCAATGGGATAAAGTGATACTCAGGGAATTGTGAGCGTCCTTTTGGATATATTATCGCTGCGATATTGAGTTTGCAAAATGCATTTCATATAGACATTGAATGAATCACATATTTATGTTATCGTGGAATTTATTATATTTTTACTTTTATAAAGAGACAAAGCATGTGATATATCTGTTATATCCATTTTGTAAGTATTGTAAACTTTTTCGTCAATAGTGAGGATATACTCTGAGATGAGATCCCATTTTATTTCTGTTCATCACCGAAACATTCTGACCATAATAAGAGTTGACAGCTTTCTCATGGTTTGGATCACATATATTTTTATTAAGTATACCGATGCCAGCAATGGTGATACCAGTGCTGGCATTGTTGCCACTGTTGGCACTTTTATTTGATAGCAATAATAAAGTATTGCAGTGAAGCTTAACTCTCCTGTCGTTCTGGAGAACCACATAACTAAAGTACACTTATATTGATATCATATCGGGTTAAATAGCAATACCCTGTAATTTAATGCTCAAAATTTAATGAACAAATCAAAACAAAAAAATATCTAAAAATGAAAAACTGTTCTTCAATTTAGCCCTGAGTTAAACACTTTAGTGGTTCTGTTATTTGTCTTAAAAATACGCTCTGAGTCGATAAAGTTGTCTTTTGAGCGCCAAATAATTTAATTTAATTCTGGGACATCTATCGATATTCGATTCAATCCAAATTTGAAACACGTTTTTCTTATTTGTGAAATGTTTTGTCTCTTTTTACTTTCAATTCTCATAAAAATTAATAAACTTTTCAATTATGTAATATTCAGGCATTAATTTGAGGGAAATATACATTAAATTAGTAAAGAATAGAGTCAAGGGTTTGAAAAGTCAATAGACAGTAGAAATTCACTCGAGGCAACAGTTTGGGGATTCTTAAGCTCATTACCTTTATCATGTTAAATGTTTTATCTCAATTGAATAGAGGTAAAAGGTTAATGATGAACGTCACTTGTTTAAATTAGGCACAATTCTCATTTTAATGACAATTAAATTAGTCATTTTTTAAGAGGTGTAAACTAATAAACTTTAAATAATATTCAACTTAGAACAATTCAGCAAATTTACCAAAAGTGAATGTACAATCAAGAGAAATAAAGCGTTCCTGAATTCTAGGTTCTAGGAATTAAAGTGATTCTAGGTTCAGGAACGCTTTATTTCTCTTGACTGTACTGCTTATACTGTATGAGGATTGAAAACCTATTGGTCATATCGAAATATTGCCTTTATCGAGTTTTGCTCAATTGAGCTTGCTGAAAGTGAGTGTATGCTGTATTGCAGGCGATATCAAACATATTGTGGACACCGCCACAGGTTTTCCTGAAACGGATGTATTCTCTCCGTTTGTAATAAAGAGACACAAACTGCCAATAAAAGTGATTTCCCGTTGATTACAGATCAGACTATTGCCAACGATTTAATTAATGGTTGCGGGGAATCGGATATGAGCTTACATTATACGTTCGGCTCACAGAGTCTGGCATTTAGGGCGGTGTAATCCTATAACGTTGCACGTGTCAGATGCACGAGCTATTAGGCGCCGCACGCGTCAAATCAATATTAAAAAGTTCTGACATATATTAAAATTTTGCACTAGTGTTAGTAAATTTAGCAACTTTATTTTTTTGTCGATAAATTTATTAAATATTTATTGTATTTACTAAATATATTTTTGCTGAGGGAATAAAAAGATTAATTTGTTCATAAACTTGAGATTAATTCAGTTAATTCAAATCAGTTTGATTAAAATGATCCCAAATAGAGATGATGTGCAGTTTAATCGATCATATCGATTTAAATCGCGTCCATGCTTTGCGTCATATTTAAGTGTGGTTATCGAGACTTGCATAATTTTGGAGGTATAATTTCCAGAATTTTTGAAGTAGGGACGTTTGGTCTTGTTTGGCGATGAATAACAAAATATTTAAACAAACAAAAAAACCTGATCTAGCTAAATTTGCTAAATTTATATTATGCCGAACTCTATACAGCACTGTCGCTCTGATAGATTGTTTGGGTGGTGTTCTGGTAATTGTGCTGATGTTTCAATCAATTGTATGCCTCCACTGATTTCAATTAAATTCTTTGTGGATGAACTCTGATTAACGGATTGAAGATTGAGTGCACTACAGGTCAGACGACAATCAGACGACAAAAGGTTTTTGACACGACTCAGACTTTGGGATTTAGGCCTTAGGCTATGGCCGGTGCCATATGACGACCAATAAAAGGATTATAAAGTGAATCCACATTTAAAAGCGTTTCTTTGAGTAAATAATTTTCTATTGTTTTTAAGAATAGTTTCATTTCATTTGCAGAAAAGAATTTCAAATAATTTGCAAAAAATATGAAATAATATATGAATTTCATTATTCGATGGTTTTATGCATAGTTCGAAAGGTTTGATTTGGAGGCCCAACACAGCCCTAAACCATACAAAGCATATACAGAAAGTGTATAAGAAAGTATTTGAGGCCGAAAATCATCATTTGGAGACAGGTTGTGCTCTGGTTGTGCTCATTGGTGGATATCTGGTGCGCGTACGCCGACACACATTCGCCACACAAACGGCAAACTACTGGTGTTTAGAATACATCTTTCGCTTCACTTTTCTCATCTAAACATCATTTTAGTGCACTTTTTAACTGCTTTCCATCAGATAAAGTAGAGTCCAATTATTGTTCAATTTATAAAATAGTTGAATGGAAGCACTAATTAATTGAATTAAATAAATAAAATTCAAATCAAAACTAATTTAATTGAGTGCTTAATTGAAGGCTCAATCACGGCCTCCAGAATATACGACTCGGGCTCCTCGACTGCCGCGTTTTGGGAAACGCTGTGGCCGACCATGCTTAATAACTTCCACTCGGCTGGAGGAACGCCAACAAGTCCCATCGGTAAGTACTGGCCATACCTTTCTTTTTTCTTATAACACGTTTAGTGCGAACTCGCAAATCGACAAAACAATTGGGTATTCAATTAATTGAACACTTCTTGCAATTCAGTCAATGTTTAGTGCATTTGATTAGTTTGTTTGGATTTGATAGGTTTGCCCTTTGATTAAATTTGCGAAACAGGGATTAACTACTATTCGTTTCGACCCATTCTCTGCTATACTCCTAATGTAATTTTGTACAAACATTCATCTTTGATGCTCCGGCGCACAGCCTCTCAACACATTATGTGATATAAATCTATTCTTACTTAACCATCACTTAATTTGTTATTACAATTGGATTGAATAAAAATTTTCATTTTTATAACACCAACCACTTTAAGATAATGTTAGCCCTTGACTTAGGTGTAGGCGCTCCGAATGCAATATTTTTTCATATAAAGTGGATTTGATATAATAGCAACTTATGGTGTGTTTAGTGTCAACCGATTAGGCCATAAGTAGTGTTAGCTGTTATGATGAGATTATCTAATTTTCAACTAATAAGACCTCAATTTAAATGTTTTCCATTAATGTAATTATGAGATAACAACTCATATATTTCCAAAGAATGATTGCGCGCCGACTCTATTCTGCCATTAAGTGATGGCTTGTCGTCTATATTAAGACTAAATTAAAACTAATGAAACAGAAATCAGGGAATTGACCGAACAGTATATAAAAAGTAACACTTTTTGCCTTTTTCTGCTTTCCTTTCTAAGTAAGTAAAGTCGATCCCAATAGCGATGCCTCCAGTGTTCTAAAAGCAACTAACGGTCCAAGTGGTACCATTCTGGCCAACAGTGGTGGACATCACCACCACAACCCTCATTTGCTCCAACATCACCCGCATCACCACAATTCTAACAATAATATTCAGTTGTTGGGAGAGAATGGTCACAACAGCGCCGCTAATCATTTATCGGGCACATCGTCGGAGAACTCGTCAGCACTGGGCATAAGTGTCACGCATTCGAATAACAATACAAATGAAAGCCATTCCCATCAAGCGATAAATAATAACTCGATTCAGGAGAAACCGAGTAAACAAAAACGGCACAGAACCCGCTTCACTCCGGCACAGCTCCAGGAACTCGAGCGCAGTTTCGGTAAAACACATTACCCGGACATATTCATGAGAGAAGAGTTAGCCATGAGAATTGGTCTGACGGAATCTCGCGTTCAGGTGAGCCAACAGACAGTCTTTATTATAGTCTTAGATATTGAGTAGATTTGTGTCAAATGCCTTTTCTAAGTGTGTGGCCCTTCTCTGAGAGCGGCACACAATTGTTGTTTCCCTTGCAATACAATAAATGCCGCTCTTCTGACACTATTCTCACAGTTAAGCGACTCTTTCACTGTCTTTGATATCATAAATAAGTTCCAATTCAACAGAACTTAATTCTTGACTCTCTTTGAGTTAAACACTCATTGATTGCAATGCTATAACCGTTTAGTACATCAGTCTATTGCTTAGTATTTACCTCAAAATCATTTTTCAACGATTGTCTCAATTATTTTATTATTTGAGTTTCCAGTTAAACAAATGTGACCATGTCCAGCTATAAGCCATGTCGTCGACCCATTCCTAACTTAGTTCCCATCATTTCGTTTCTTTAAATAAATTTTTAGGTTTCCTTAATTTTTTCCATAAACACTAAAAATCCCTAATTTTTATTGTTTTGAACACTTGAATTCATCGTACATTTTAGCGAATTATTGCAATTATAGGTAACTTTTGCCGATCGACAGCTCTTTTGAACATTTTATTTCAGTTTGACTTTAAATCAGGGATACGCAAGGACGATTTTCACAAATTTCACTGATTTTGAAAATTTTGAAAAAATGCCTCTATAGTCGAATATATTGCCTTTATCCCTTCAGGATTTTTGAAAAATTTAACAGCAAAGGAATACCGCCCGCTGCCGATGTTGGTAAATTGTTACCTCACTCCCCCTTTGTGTTTTTCTCCCAGCGAAACGAGGCGGCAAATTCAAACAATCATCCTCTAGATCTCCCTAGAAATTTTTTGGTCAATCCCCCCCACTTAGATCCCCCTAGAGCCGTTGATCTTGGCCACCCCTGCTTATAAATGAATGTCAACAATGATAAGTAGTAATTGTGGAATCACTGAAAGCATATTCTCAATCATTATTCGGAAGTAGTTATTGATATGTTTTCAGTCATTTAGAATACAATAAAAAGCAATGGAAAACATTTTTTAAACAAAAGAATTTATATACTTTTCGGTGCATTTAATTGATGTGCAACAGAGGAGAGCAGTGAGCGTTGCACTAGTATTGCACTGATGTTTCAATGGTAGTATTGATAGAACAGTGTTTCTCGAAAGTCAGTCTCATTTGCCGGTCTGTCAACGCATTAAATACTGATAAATGGTTGAGATTATATTATAGCCGACTTCCAACACAACGACTACGGGATTACAATATTGTGCAAAAGTGAACGTTATATAAGTTATAAATTGAACTCAAAAGTGAAAGTATAAGAGAATTCCTTTGAGATCATTAGAGCACATCATTCCTATAATATAGCATTTTTGTGATACCGATGAATATGTGTTCACTATTCCACTCAATTATAGCCAAACATTTAAAATCTTTGCGTCGAAACGAGTCAATAGTTTATAAATTCTACGGATTTTCCATAGAATTGAAATTCTTAGCAATAATTTGTGACATTAATAAACATATGTCGGGTCAACGATCTCTCCATTTGAACATCAATTCCGTACGATTTTAATTAGTCACTACTTTCAGTCTCAATGTCTCCCTTTTATTCTCTTAATGTTAGTCTCGCTGTTGGAACCTATTCTGTTCCAACTCTTTCCACAAAGAGGTCATCAACTCTTCTCTTAAAATTATAAACTGACCCAACTTTTCTCTGAATTCAAATCAAATTTCCTTTTTTTCGAATGAACTCTCATCACAAATAATATAAACTACTAACCTTGCATCTTTTGACATATTTAATATTTGTAAAAATATGTAAAATCCTTTCGTACATTAAGTAATTGCATTGTAACTCATTTTTATTATCATTCAGATTCTTCTTTTCGAAATCTTTAATTTGACCATAGTCATCAATGATCTATAGCGCCAATAATTAGTTTTTCATATTTTTGTTTTGAAAGCTTATGCCAACTTAACTTGGTAACAAACATATAACCAAATAAACTTTAAAAAGCAACATTAAAATTACTGTTTTTAACACTGAAAACTTAGAACTTGACACTTTGCTTTAAAGCGCATTCTTTAAAATTTTTCACACATCATTTAAATATTATATATAAGATTATCTAGGCATATACATATATACTACTCAAGTAACAAATTTTACTTATGCCAAAACTTGGCTTATTTTATGCATTCAGTTGAGAAATACCATTTGAATGAATTGATATTCATTCGAACTGAATTAAAGGATACACGTTTTAAAAAAACATCATGTAAATTCTATAAATTAAAAAATTCGAGTTTCCACATCTCAACAATCTAGTATTGATGGTTCTACTAAAAAATTACGCCTAGCTGCTATACTGACAACGAATTCTTAGGGATTCTCAAAATATGAGGGAAAAATTGCCACTTTAAATTTCTTTCCAACGCTTCAGAAGGAGTACATGGACCAATTTTAATTTTTTAGTATAGACCCAGTCGAGTATAGAATCTTGCATTTCGCTTAATCCAAATTTTCAACTACAAACTTGATGAAAACTAGATGGAATTCAGACCAAAATTGATCTATTTTAATATATGTTTATTGAAAAACAAAATTTATTGGTAATTACTAAGCTTATTAAATTTGTTGGAATTACTTTCAAATTAAATATACAATAAATATATTTCTTCAGTAATAATATCAATTTAGGCCGCAGTCGATATCACTCCTGTTTTGAACCATATTAGGTTTACATTAGTTAATTTCATTATTCAAATTGACACTTGCAAAGAAGAATAGTATGAAAAAACTTGTGAATTTCAATATTCTATTGACTTTTCGGAATTTATATTTTGCTGAATCTTTAGTAAAATTGATTGAAAATAAAATGTTGACATTGTTAATAATATTATTAATGATTAAATAGTTTATTCGCTTTAATTAATTATAAAGCAATTGTTTGTTTGTAAGCATAGATTTGATTTTGAAATCGATTTAATTTTCGTTAAATTTTATTGCCTTTCAATGGATTCCATCGTTTCATATGAAAAGATAGTTTTTGTTTGTTTTCTATTGTTTTTATGCGTTGGAAGCGAACAACTCATATGCATTATATGATGTGTTTTTAGGGTCTCCTTCGGGAGCAGTATTTCATACAATGCGATGACTGCAGCACTGCATCCAAAGAAGGCTTTATATGTGTGTATATTATGTATTATTATGACGCCACAGACTGGAGTCATCCATAGTTTATAAATTATCCAAAGAGATAGCCTTTTCTATAGAGTATTGGTAGGAATGGAATCATCGTAGAGATACCAATATATCACTGCAAGGCTTCTATCGGAGCCTTATTGATGCGGACCTGCTTTTTGCTCTTTCACTGCATATAGTGTTTACTTGTGAGCTAAAAGTGATACCTTCTGTTATGTCAGAGCTGTGTGAGATGTGCCGCAATCTCACAGCGTTTCGAAATGCCTGCCAAACACTGCAACACAACCAGTGCTCACAAACACTCACTGACTTTGAGAGGGAATGGCGTCGAGGGACTCGACGTTGTGCTACATTGACAACGAATGTACATTTGATATTAATGTGGTTTTGCTGTCCCATTAAAAAGTAATCCGTCCCAATGAGGCTATACTTGCAGAGGAGGGGAAAACATAACCAGAGCTATGATATGCCTATAATTGTAGTCTTCCATCGATAGCAATGATGGCACTGATTTCGATCTCATAAATGATTATTACTAAATAACGACCGGAAATTGCATTCAGAGGGCCGGTAGACTAAAACACATATTAGCAATAAACTAGCTATACAATAGATATACAACTAGCTATACACTATATTTTTACTCATGAATACTCAATTACTCCAACAAATAATACTTTAAACAAAAAACAACTAATTTTCTCAGATATAACACAATTTACTTTTTATATTCAATTATTGATAACTCGTTTTCGAGAATCGATAAGAATTTTGTTTAAAGAATTCAATTTCTAAAACCTAGATCAAAAGGAATAAGTAAAATCAAAAATATGCAAACGAGGTCTAAATTTGCCATTCCATGCCTTGAGTGAATTGGCGAACAAATCGGTGAATGACCACAATTTGTTGGAACATTTTTCCATTACTTATTTAATGCAAAACATTTTCCAAGTTTTACATCATTTTGCGATTACTATTACTTTTATCCTATTTTTCTTTATAGTCAATAGAGTTTAGGTTTTGACCCAAAGATAATACTTTTTCGTTATCGACGACAGCTTTCAAAACGCAATACATTTTCGCCAAACTTACCGATTGTCCACTTATTCCTCTTTTTCATAACAAAAAACTATTAATTCTTTTATTGAAATTATTTTACATGATAAAATTTGAATTTTCAATTTGTTCTAAAAGCAATTATTCTACCTTTACGAAATTATCAGTCAATGATTGTTTAAAAATGCATTTGATTTGTTGAATAATGTGATAGATCAATGTAATTAAATTGCAAAATTTTCCGCATTCGAATCAATCTGTGAAATCCTAGTCATCCGTTCAACCAATCAATTAGTAATGAATTGTTTGCAAAGAGTTGAGACAAACAATTACTCGAATTTCAATTTTAAATAGAAATTAAAGGAAATTGAATTCTATTTTAGGAAAAATCTGATTCTTTGGTCGATTTTATCGATTGCTCTAATCTGATATAAAATCTTGGTAGGATAAAGTGAAGGTCACATTTAAGCTGAAATTAATTTAAAATCTAAATTTTAGACTTTACTGATTTTTTTTTAAAAAGAACATGTACATATTTGAGTCAAGTCTAAACCGACTTAAATCTAACTTAAATATGTAGTCTCATCTCCACTTAAGAGACTGCCATTTAAAGGAATTTCGATATAAGAGACACAATTCTGGAGCACCGACCGCTCCTAGGTAATGTTAAACTAATTCGATATAAGGGAAATTCGATTTAAGTGAATAACTTTGGCTGCACCAAAAAGTCTCTTAAATCGAGATCAGACTGTATAAGTATTCAATCAATTATATCAATTAAAATTTAAAAGAAGGAAGAACATGTCTTAATATTATAATAATGGAAATCAAATATTCCGTTTGTCCCAAAATCATATATTGAATGTATTATTTACTCAACTTTTATTTATAAACTAATTTAACAAATAATTCGATTATTAATTCAATATTTTTTATTCGTTTGATATTAGGTATGGTTTCAGAATCGGAGGTAATTTTTAAAATATGTCTAAATTTTTTGGATAAAAAATTAAATTCTGAATCGGATTTGACTTCAGAGCCAAATGGAAAAAGAGAAAGAAGACCACAAATGTATTTCGAAGTCCGGGCGCTCTCCTACCGTCTCATACTTTACCGCCATTCGGGTCAATGGGATCTTCGACTGACAGTTTGTGTTCGTTTGGACCAACACATGATAGCCGATGGCCAATGAGTGCGGGCATGACTCAGATGTCAGGTCACGGCCTTCCTATTGGACACAGTCTAAGCCGACAGCCGACCTCTTTTGGTCAAGGTCTTTCAGTATCGGCTGGAATGGGATGTAATATAAGTCAGTCGAATCCAAACATTACGAGTGCGAGCGGACCATCATATCAGACATACGCTAATGCCATCAGTTGCAGTCCTCCGCCGAACCCTCAAGATTCTGCCACTTCATGTTCACCTCAGGCCTGGTCTAACGATACGACCAGCACTTGGAGGGGAACGTCTATCGCCACTCTTAGACGCAAAGCACTCGAACATTCAGTTTCAATGACATTGAGATGAATTAGTTATCACTTCAACGAAATGGTCCGTCAAATTGATTATCATATTCAGAGTTCAACAAAACATTTATTAATGAATAAATGATTCAATTAATTATCAATTCTTATGTTTTCATTAATTGCAACGAAAGCCATGAAGTCGTCGATTAATCGATTGATTTGTTTAATAATTTTGTAATATATATATAAATGTAGACATTTTTAAGGCATATATTCCTCAATGACTCAAAAATCATTAAAATCAGGGATGGGCAAGGGTTTCGTCGATTTTGTCCTAAACTAACAGCTCCGGCCTTTTCCCCATAAATAGGTTTAGATAAAGTTTAAATTCAGTTAAACTAACCAAAATGGAGCATTTTTGGGAAACTTAGCATAATCTTGGGGAGTTTCTTAGCGTTTTAGGTCCATTATTTTTCGAGAGGCTTATGATTTTACTCAGGAGAATTTTACAAAATTTTCAAACTCAATTTTCAGAAATCCCTTTGTCCATCCCTGATTGAAACCAAGTATGGACTGAATGAATGAATGGCTAAAACTAATTTTTACTAAATATTTTTTGTCCACTTTCTTAAGCTATGACTTAATCTGAATTCGATTTAAAGTCTAAAATAATCAGAAAGTAATGTGAAATAAGAACTAAAAGTGTTTTTGAAAATGTTTGGCGAAAAACAGGTCTGTTGTGAGTAAAGAACACTTTTATCGAAAACATTATTCAAAAGACTGATTTGTAGGCTTTGTTGCCAACGAAATGATTTCCAAAGAATGTCAGAGCTATGAGTTCTTGATCCTCTCCATGGAAACACTCCAATCATTTCAGTCAATGCGATGGAAGAGTTTGTGCTAAAAGTTCCTCGTTTTTAGAACTATAGACTCATCAAAAATTCAAACATTTCTCATATGAATACTGAATGTCAAACACTATAATATCAGTGAAGTTCAGTAATTTCATTGAATTCTCTCTTTAATTAAAATTTTGTTTTACTTTCTTTTGATAAATATTTTTTATTTTAATTATTGACTAATTTTTTGTTTTGAAAAATGTTATCATTTGTTTTAATTTGAGTTCAAAATTATATTTGACTCAAACAAAACGCTTTACTTTTATTGTAAATAATGAAAAATAAGATTAAAACCAAATTATATGTATTGTTCTCTATTTTTGTCTCAATTGTTACCACTTTTAACACATAATTGTCTCAATTTAACTATTTTTCACTCATTTTCATAAAGAATGAGAGCAACAAAAGAGTCATAACAAGTGATGAATGAATTCAATGCAAATATAAGTAAAACTTTAATTACATAAACATTAGCCGAAAAATTCGATTAACATTCAAAACATTGATAGCTTTGATGTCAAATATTGGGCATATGTTTCAACTGTTCCGGTGCTCACTTACATCGCCCCCAACGGGGAACCAAACTTTATTAACAATTGAGTCGGGCTTTAGTCACCGGAGCTTATCATAGATGTTGTCATAGACCAGACCAGTGCCCAAATAGTGTTTCTCCACTTCTAACAGAAGTCCGATTGCGTTAATAACATTCATGACTCGAAAACTTATGTAAAGTATGACTCTATGACTAAACGCGTAAAAAATCACATCAAAAGCATTACATTTATTAAAAGTTTATATTCGAAACATCGGCCAAACTGTTCGTCAATTTTAAATTTATGAATGAATTGTGAGCTAAGCCTTCGCCTCATTTCACACTTTAATAAAGATCGCTGTGGGAAGAGATTTATTCACCGATCGCTCCAAAAGCAGGTGATTCTTATTCTGAGCTCAAAATGAAAACAATTCTAATTTTGATCAAAGAATCAAAGTTTAGATATACTCTCGTTATTCATCAAATTCGCATTCATTATAACTTTCAATAATATTACACTCATTTATAATTAGCTATTTTTCACTACATTAACGAAGTAAGAATGTAGTATATAGTTTTGTCGTTCC
>JAQGCS010000104.1:0-36145 GCA_034702105.1 Fuscozetes fuscipes
AGATCTGCGGTCGAGCCGTCAAAATGAGCTATAATCTGATGGGCCGTCTCTAAGGATGTGATGTCGCCCTGTATTTGGATGACGTCACCGATCGGCGCCATTGCCTGCAAGTCTACGGCTATTATCTTAATCTGATTCTTGTCTTCTTCACTCTTATGGAGGTGTCGGTGCAATACTTGAGACCAACTGCCCGGAGCGGCGCACAGGTCAACACACCGGTGAACGCCTTCGAAAATATTGAATTTGTCATTAATTTGTATCAATTTATAGGCAGATCGGGCTCTATATCCGTCCACTTTAGCCAACCGGTAATAAATGTCTCGTTTGTCGGCACTGTATTTACCCATCTTTTGGACAAAATCTAATGTTTTGAAAAATAATTTGGAATCACGTGTTGTGTCGTTTGAGTCAATGGTTTGGTATAGTGTTTGCCATCTGTTGGCTCGAAAACTCTCTTCGAAGCATTGAATGGTTGGTCGGAATGACCCGAATGTCTGAATGTCTGAACGTTTAGTTTTCGAAATTCATTTTAACTTTGATTCTCTCAGACATCAAATATGTGAACAAAACTTATTTATATTCTATAAAGTTATCTATAATTTCGTATTTATATTAAAGAAATTAATTTTTAATCCTTAAAGTATTTAGAATGATGTGCCTTGCTTACTGCTCTGTTCAGTTCACATTAATGTCTCACAGAGATGACCAAAGCATCTAAATAGGGTGTAATGGGAATGGGAATGGCCAATTCATAGGGAGGCTAATATGGTGACCACAAGTCAGCCATTTTTCCATAATTTTGTCGATTAATGCAATTTACGTACTGTTTATTTAACGCAAATTAATCCTACAATGTTTTAACTAGATCAAAATGATTAAAAAATGATAAATTTTATACAAAAAGGAGGGGGTATTGTAGAAGGTGCTGTAGAGAGTATTGTGTAAATGCCCTTGTGGACACCACTGGTATTTCACATTGGATGAGCGCTCAGAGAGCTTAGCGAGTGTAGGATAGGTCGAGTGCTGTGATACCCGCCCTATCTTCAAAACAGACTTCTCGTCCAACAACTTATAAATTGTTTGAGAGTTCAGTGAATTTCAGTCATTCACTGAACGCAGAGTTTGAGAATAAGTTGTTTGAGTCGTTTCTGAGATCTTACACTTGTGTGGAATCATTGATTTGGTGTCAAAATAACCATCTGTTTGTCTGTGCCCTCAGTTCTCAAGTCTTTCTTACAATAAATATATATATTTTGATAAAATGCAACAAAAGATGTTGTCTTTTGATTCGTCGAAGAAAGCGTTGAATCCCTTGAATTCGATAAATTCGACGTCAATTACGGCAATGAGATGTCGATGCGTTCAGACGCGAAGAATAAACGATGTTTTGGTGGAATGGGAGCGAAGAAACCGCAAACGTATGCTTCGATACCGAGAATACAAACGACTTCGTGATAGTGTGCCGTCAATTGCCCAGAAAAATGTCGACAAACTGACCATAATTACGGAAGCGGTCAGTCTTATCGATAGACTCGAAATGCAAGTTCTCGACAAATTTCAAACACAAGGAGTTCCCAAATGCCTTCAGGGTATGTATTGGTCATTAATTTTGCATATTTGCACAGCATGTCACTCATACCCTATCGTCAATGATAAAATGATCTATCTCAAAGTGCATTCAATTTAAACCCAGAAAACAATGAGTTTTAATAAGTCTTTTCAGTAGTTTTTCCTTAAGATTGTTAAACCTAAATGTGAAAATACCTTGATGCATTCTCTCTGTTTTCTATCATTTGGTGATCAAAATTAAAAAAGCACTCAATTATATCAAATAAATTCCATGAGAATAAGCAATTGAACGCATTAGTAATACATATTAAATCTGTGGTAAAATACTGCAAGTTTATAAAACTACAATAAATGAATTTTCTAAATATATTTGAGTGAGTTCTGAAATTTAAGCGCCAATTAATAGAAAATAACATCAATGATTAAAATATCAAAATATTGATTCAAGCATAACTTGAATCAAGCACATTTATATCATTTATTCCAAATGACTTATTAAGGAACATTACATTTTGTATTAGTAAAATAGCCACGTTTAGAGCTGATCAGTATCACAATACATCAGGGATGGCCAAGCTCGACGGAAATTTTTGGAAAATTTGTAAGGGGTCTAGGGGGTAGTCAAGTTTAGGTAGTTTTCCTAAAATTTGCTAAAAACCACTTTTTAATACAAATAAGCGTATTTTAGACTTTTTAAGCAAAAAAGATTAGGTACCTGTAATGATTAATTTTGAAAATTCTAGGGGGGGGGTTGCCAAAATTTTTGACTCTAGGGGTAAGAGGTTTCGACTCCCTGGCCATCCCTGCTATACATAATCCCTGTTCACTATTAGTCGAGTAAAAGAGTTCAGACCAAGGACTTCAATAAAGAGTGTGAGAAAGAGAGTTACTATCAGTGACTGTTGGTCGATACTCTCCATACCCTCCATACCCTCCATATGGCTCTTTTTCTGCTGAAAGGAATTCTTTTGCACTGATTTCGCGGGCCTTTGGATAAAAATATGTCTTACTTTCTAAACAACTCTTACAATACGAATAAATTCCAATGAATTTTATTGATATTTATTTCTATTATTATTCTTATAGGACTAGAATTGAAAAATTCTTCAGTGAGTAATGCCCTGAATGTGGACGACTTGAAGCAAATGATGTTTCAATTGATGTCAAAACAAAGACAAACCAAATCAAAAACAAAATCAACGGACGATTAAAGCTATTCATAAGTTTTTAATACATCATAAATATTAATATTTTTGTTTATAAAGATTTTTGTGAATATTATATCAATGAATACAAATATGATCTAAAATTTGATTTTTAAAAATTTAATTTATTGTATAAATAGTGCCTTACATTTGATTCTTGTCATTAAAATAAAATTTTTTCAATGAATTGAAATTTGTTTCAGCAAAAGATTTATTGCAAAAATCATAAAATTATTTATTGATAATAAATAAGCAGTAGAGTTATGTCCCAAAATGTTTGCCCAATAACTTCTACCTGAATCTATTCATTAATAAATTAAAATAAATAAAAAAATATTTTCGATCTTTTATTTATATTCTCAAACATTAAACAGTTTTATTGCAATTCTATAGGTTCTGTTCGAAACCTTGTTTATTCTGTGCTTGAGTTCAATAAAATTGAATTTGAAGATTCGATTGAAGATTAGCTTTTAATTAATGAAAACCATTTGAATAAAAGACAAACAAATTTCTTATATTTAGTTCACAATAAAAATGACTTTTCAATTGCATGATATTCTAAAAGATTTGACTGATCTTATTTTTCAAAATTGCCTAGATTGAAAACATTGCCTTAATTTCCTTTAATTAAGAAATTATTTCTTTAAATTATCGTTTATTTGAAACCAATTGCAGACATTTGTTGTTTAAATCAGAAAAAATAAGAATAAAATCTTAAATCTTGTTTTTGAATTCTAGTATTTGAGAACAGAATATAAATGCAAACCAAACCAAAAGATTATACGTTTGTTTGGATTCGTTGGATATTTTGTTTTGATATTTATTTTTTATTTGATTGCGATCTCGTTATTCGTATTATAGGAAAGTCATCAAAACTCTGAAGTGATGTTAAATTATTAGTTTAAGGAAAGCTATGCTCATAGAAGGAATGCATTCCAGTCCTGTCTTGTCTTATAAGAGCACATCTAATGTATAATTTAGTGGAGAAGAGAAGTATCTGTGACTGACGTCTGGATCCAAATATGAAGTGATATCACCTATGCTTTAGTCAAATTTGACTCAATTTTGGAGATTTTGTTGTTTTCTTATCATTTAAAGTCACGATTCTTAATAAGAAGACTGGGATGTGTTGGATGTGATACATATTTTTTCATTTAAAGCCGCACAGACTGCGAACATATGTTTAACTTTTGGAGTGGTGTGGGTTTTACACGCTTTAAACAACTCAGGAATATATTTAAGAATCTATCCATTCATTAGCTCTGATTTTTAGCTCTCGATTTATATTTTCACTTCACATATGTTTACTCTTCACTATTGAAATAAGACATAACCACCAGAACTAAAGTGGAATCAAATGGCATCACTTCGAAGAAAATATTCGCTAAAATCCTCTTCAAATGTCTGTTTTCGAAACCATTGATTCGGTTTCAAATTGAGATTCTCTTTATGCGATTTTGTTATTTATCTTGCAAATTGGCAAGTGCAAATAGTTTCAGATATAATTTTCTCAACAAATTAAATGTTCATTTTTGGGATTATTATTCAAATTTGTGAAAACATTTGTTGAAAATCTGTTGAAATTCAAATTAAGCCAAACTGTTATCGCTTTTATAGATCTGAAGGAATACATCTGTTGCCCGAAAATCTGCAAAATATCATTACATCTATTATTGGTTAGGAATAAGCAAAACAAAAATATCGGCCAAATTGATGTCCATCTCTAGTAATGCTCTGGAGTTTAGTTTAGAGTTTAGTTCATTTGTCTGTTAAATGTTATTATATTAGTATTTAAGAGCAGACAATAAATTAGTGAATAATGTATTCAAAAATTTGCTTCATTTCCAAACCTAATAATCAGTGTTTTGGGCGAATCACTGCTTTCTCTCAAAGTGTTCTGTGAGTAGTGTTTGGGAACACAATAACAGCAGGACTTCCAAAGTTAAGTTCACTTCTTTGAAAAGAACTCACAACTAATTTGTGTTTAAGAATAAAAGTCAACCAAAAATGTTTAGCCATTTATTTAAATTATTTTTGAAATTTAATGTCTGCCAGGGGCATTCCAGGCCCATTCCAGCGGCTATTCCAGTGGCCGCACCCGACAGCCACCGAATATGTTGTGAGAGAAACAAACAATTAATTTATGTTTAATAATACATCAAATCTATTAAATGAAGCAAATTATTCGATAATTAATTTGAATTATTATTCAAAAGATTAATAGAATGAAAATTGAAACAAAATGAGAACAATTTGCTTCTGAATCCATTATCTATTCTTTTTCTTCGAATATTTTAGCAAAATTAATGTTTCCAGAATAATTTTATACTTTCATTGCAAACATCCATTTTAGTTAAAAATGCATTTTATTGGAGAAGAATCAGCAATAGGCTAGTTTTCGATTACATAAGCATGCAACCTTTATGATAGTTATTTAGTTAGATCAAACATTTCATATCTTAGTTTGAGCACAAGAATAATCTATCTGTCGCTCATCCAATGTCTTGGATAACAGTGAAGCCATTTATTGTTTGTATAGTAATAATACCAGTATTGCAATAAATTGTAGGCAAATGTCTGTTGCGTTGAGTACTTGAGTGGTGAACGACAGACAACTTATAATCAAAATTTTATTCGCAAATTTTGCATAAAAACGGCGCAAAAAATAGGTTAGACTTCAAAGTTTAAAATACTTAAAGCGAAGAACTCGTGAAAAATCACGGCTTAAATACATAAATGTGATAATTGTGTGCAAACACTGTTGTGAAGTGGGATCTCATCAAAAGATTTATTACTAAATTACAAGTTTATTGATTTGATTCTCCGAAATGAGAATAACATGACATAAATCAAAGAACAAAATAATAAAAACGAATAAAAATCGTATAAATATTTTAAGCTTTTAGCCAAACATCTGTTGATTTGAGGTCTGGTCTCGAAAACAATCGTATAAATGATAGACAACTCTGACGGAAAGCATTAGATATTAAAAAGTTGTAAAAAAACTAAAACAAAACTGATTTGAATAAAATTCTTCTCTCTTTTTATTTGTGTGTAATTATAGCACATTATTCATCAGAAAACAAGTTAACGAAAATATTCTTTGTCTTTAAAAAGCGATAAATACATTTGAATTTGAATATAATCTGCAAATCATCTCATTATTGCACTTCTGAACAAAGAATCGAAGAATAAATTTGAATATCGCTTTTCTTCGCCAATCAATCCATCAAAACATTAGGTTTTTTCAACACATTATTAACAACTTATGCCAAACTATTTGACGATATCTTCGATAATAAATTAGTAAATTGTTTTCACATCAACTTTCAAGTATACCTCACGAATGATATGGCATTCAATTAATTTTATTCATTCTTTTGTAAAATTATACACAAGAAGTGAAAGAATTTTGCATTAAAGACATTCCATAGAATCGGACGAATGAACGCAAATTTCCATTTGAAAGACCAATCAATGCTTGAAACTCGAATTTGATTATAAATTTCGATAACTTTATTACTTGATTGCAGTGAATTAAAAACTAAGAGTTTTGTCATTAAGTCAATCAATGAATAAGAAAATGAATTATTATATAATAAAGTGAAAAATTTTAATGATTACCAAATCAAAGATTATATGAATGATTGTATAATAATATTCAAAACCTTTCCACTAATTGAGACTTTAATTTCTTATCTGAAGACTAATCGATCAAATATTTAGGCCTTAATTATAGCAAACAATTATTAGATCGAAACAAATGTCAATAACTTTAATGATTTTGATTATATGATAATTAATTTAATCATTAAATACTGCATTATATCTGATTTGTCGGTTGACTTCTAATTGCTTCTGAATTAAGTCGTCTCCAAATGATATGTCATTAAATCAATCGCTTTATTTGATTTGCAAGACTCAAAAATAAAAGTCATAAGGATTGAGAAAACCCATGGGTGCGGAAGGGGGTGTCTTTTTTATTTGTCTCGAAATCATCTTAGATGACCTCCATGAACTTTCAAATGACCTCTAAAGTGGTTTTTGGATGAAAATTTTTTTGGACCCCCCCCCCTAAATTTCTGAAAATCCGAAAAATTGTCATTCAAATCCGAAGAGTTTTGACCCCCCTAGATTTTCGAAAAATTACGGAAATCTTTGGTCACTTATTTGATATCCAGAGTTGGGTAAAATTGTTATTTTGTTGATCTGAGCATCCCTTCATACCCCAGATGAAATACCCCCTCCTGTTAATCCCCTTCCGCACCTCTGAGAAAACCTTTGCAGACATATCACCAATTTGATAAAAGCAAGTTAGTTTCAACTAAAAAACTTACATTAAAAGAAGAAATATTAAACTAAAATTCATTACGATACTAAGACTAGTACAATTTTAAATATTTCTTGTACATCTTAAATCGTGAATATTAAGCCTCAATAATGCATTTTTGATGCAAATATTAATACCATTTCAATGATTATTAAAATTGATTTGTATTTTAGCAGATCTGAGGTCAGCCCTCAATTGGATTTGAGTTGAAATTCCTCTCAACTATTATATAGTTTAGAATTCATGAGAAAAATAGATCAAAATCTGTGGGGATTTTCATAACAAATGATTTTTTGGTCAAAACCTAATCATTAAGTTTTGATTTCTAATCATTTTTTGATTATAAAAGAAAAGTTTAAATTCAATGTTCGACTCAAATGTATTCATTAAAAAGCAATTTATTATTGCAAACAAAGAGCACCTGACTATTCACAAAAGATACTCGGGTTCTGTTGATATTTCAAATGAATAAAACATTTAGTGTTCAAAATAAGATTAATTGCAAAATCATTGTATACTTTACTCCTCTAATTGAATGTATTTTGAATGTAATTTTCAATGTTTTGCAAATCAATTTGGAATTCATTAAAACTTGAATTTAAACGAGAATTTGTCGAACAATTTGTTTCCAGAATTTGCTCTTAAATTAAAAAATCAAATGAATATTTTGTTGAGAAGATTGCAGTGATTTTCCTGAGATTTGCTCGAAATTGCATTAAATAAATTTTGTGTACAATTTATATCATAATTACATTCATTCCTTATAAGTACACAAATAATCTCAAATTCGGCAAAAACTACAGTAAATGGCGATTAATTTTTCCAAGTTTGAAAATTTAAATGATCTGTTCGTGATTCGAGTTAATGTTATTTTTTATGGAATTCATTACAGTTTTTGTGCCCAGCATTTGGTTTGCGCTCTATTTTATTTGGTCATACGTTCAGTCATTCATTTAATAGAGTTTCAGATCAATAATTTTGGAGAAAAAGCCAATGATTTATATGAAGCAAAATATATTCAAAGACAGAGAAAACTAAACTAAACTAAACCTAATACTCATTCATATTTATAGATTTTTAAAATAGTGTATTCTGTCTTCAAATTAAAGAAATAGAAAAATGGTTCTGCTTTTTGTTGATTTGGGTATGAATTTGTTTTTTGTTGATCGAGGAATTTAATCGAATCATTTGAGTGTATTTGTGAAGGCGTTTAAAATAACGTTTGGATTCATTGATCCCAAAGGTTTCGATCCAACACTTAATCAAACTGTGATTCAAAAGTCAGTAAAATTTCAAATGTCTTTTGAAATCAAAAGATGTGGAAAACATATTCTGACAGTTTTATTACTGGACTCACATTTTCTTAACATAAATTCTCATTCATTTTATTTTTCATTTTCTTTTTTGGGATTAAATTCTAAAAAGTAATTAAATTAAAATATTTTCATATCAAATAACATTTGTATTAATATTATATCTTTTATGAGGTTTTAATACAAACCATTGAAGTCTTTCTAAAGAAATATACAAATTATTTGAAAATTATGTTTTAGTTTGAGATAAGAATTTACAAAATATTTTCTGTCTTTGAGAACACATTTATTTCCAATTTTTCAATGAATTCAAATGTAATTTGTTTTTATTGTGAAAAGTAATTATGTCTTATTAGCAGAAATAATGGCATTAAATGACTGTTAAGGTGTGAGCCCTCTCCTCGTTCGAAGAAATATCTCTGATTGTGTTCTGAAAATCCGTTGCGAAGAATTAAAAACGCCTCAAACCATACGATTAAATCATAAGAAGTGAAAGAATAATAGCGAACGAAGAGCTCATCTCTTTTTCATTGAAAAATTTGAAATTATAAACGAGGAAAACACTTAATAGTAATCCTATAAATTATTGAAATGAATCACATATTTCATCGGTGGATAACACCTATGTTTGAGAACACCTGTACTTCTAGTGACAGCTCTGGTCTTCAAAATCCATTATAATGTGATTTCTATTAGATTTATGTTCAGTCGTTTGGAAAAATATATTTCGGCCAAAAAATTAGACCCAAAAAAATTATGGCAATAAAGCGAATTAAATCACTTCTAATTATTTGCCATTAAGTCGAGCGCCTATTGATTGCCACCTCTGAAGAGCTGACGACTGTGCGATGCTTTGCGCCGAACCGAGACTCAGACTCAACGGAATACAATTATCGTTATAAATGAGTAATTTGGTCGGTATAATGGGTGCCCCCACTCCAAAAGCCAAGTGTCCGATTTATATGCTGTGCTTTTTGGCATCTATTCTCTAAAATGTTTTGCCATTTAAACTGAAATCAAGAATTCAGTCCATTTCGGAAACACTTAACAACAAATAATTTATTGTCGCCTCAAAGCCCTTTAGACTGATCCCGAAAAAGGCCAGGTATTCGTTTGTATTTAAATCTAATCGAAAATTTATCCATTAATGTGTTATGTGTTGGCGACCATAACACAGACCATAAAAATGCTTTTTAGACAAAGTAAAAAATCTTGTTCTCTAATTGTCTCCCTCTTTGAAACTGAACTCCGAATATGTTAGCGCTCTCTAAACACATCCAAAACCGATATTATTGATGCCTTTGAGCCATCACTCAAACTAAATATTTCTCGAGTCAAATCCAATTTGAGCCGAGGAACAGATGGCAGGTCTTAATGTCCATTAGTTTTATATTTTTCGAAAACTCATTTGAGACCACTTTTCGAATGAGTCTTATTTGGATAATCAGTGCTATCAATGGTCCACTCATTTAAACTAAAACTACTAAAGGATTGATCACTGATTTGCGAAATAGAAAATTATAGTCATTTGAAATAAAAGCCAATAAAACTCTCTTCACTAGATCTAAATGTTTGCCAATTCGATGAGACAGGTCACTTTATTGCAAGCATTCCAATTTAAATGCATTCAAATTAGCGTCTGCTCCAAAAGTCTGTCATTTATTTCAGAATATTAGAAATACCAGGATATGAATTGGAAAAATTACCATATAAAATAGCACAATGTGTGGCACAGACGTTAACTCAGAGATGTTCAGCTAATATGATCTGATCATTCGTGTTCAAATATCTTAGATAACTTTCAAATTAATAGATATTGGAAACTTTGATGCATTTTCCGATAGTTCAGGATGGGTTTCCTTCAGTGTTATTCGAGCGTATTTTTGAACTCTTTGTGCACATCCCTGATTGATATCTTTGTTTTCACTGGTTCATTTGGTTCATGTGCAGTTATTCATATAAGCAAATAAATTACCAATATTATTTAATGAGCATCAATTTTGGGGTTTCAATTTATAGGAAGTTCGTGGCAATTCTTTGAATAATCAACGAAAATATGGCTCACATTCTATTATTTTTTGAAAGTAATAAAAATTCCAAATCTATATTCAATTTTCTTTTTCAAAAAAAAAATATAATTTAATGATTAAAACCATAATTTGAAGACTTCTCCCATAACTTAGAATTAGTTCCGTAAAAAATGGCGCAAAACAAGTGATGAGCGATATATCAAAAGTTATGACAATTTAATATCAAAAGACATTTGCAGAGAGAATATTAATAAAAATTTTAGTCCAGGCAAAAATAATAAATATTATAAAAAATATAATATTTAATATAAAAGGTATAGCAATCTGTTGCTCCTTTTCATAGGAAGGGCGCCGGTATTCGGCTCTCTCTGTGCGTAATCACAGACTTTTCATCGTTACCAACAAAAACCGAATATTAAATATTGAAAGTAATGCTTAAGATTGCTATCAAAAAACTATATTAAGTTTTTTTGCCTTTAAGTCGATCATCTTGCATAAAATTTGATATTTGATTATATAGAGGCGAAAATGCCCGGTCCTTTGCGTCGGCTCTAATTCGATGAAAGTGTCAGATATTTAGTGAAAAACACTTTTTCAGTTCATAATTAGTTTATAATTATTATGTTTTGGTGGATATGACTCGAAAATTGCAGATCAGATAAGCCTGTATTAATAGCCATAATAACAATTTATTAGAGGATTATTTGAGTATAAAATTCTGATTTTAAAATTTACTTATTTTCTAATTTGAATTTCAAATTTTAAGATTAATAGTAAAAGCTGTGAATCAGTGCATAGTTGGACCCAAACCTTTCAATTGAAATAAAATGTTGTAAATGCGTTCAAATGAGAAGCACCACCCGATTAGGTGCCCTTGTCCAAATTAAAACTTGATGAAACAGATTAGTCACTCAATGATTTGATACTAAATTAATTCGAGTCATTAATTTCGAAATAATAAACTGCAATCAAAGTGAATGTCTGTTCACTTAATCGATTAATTATGTTTGAATGGAAACCCATAAAACACCCAAATTTCGAGTATTGAAGTGTTGAACAGGTTTTGTAAAACTAATGATTAAATGCAATGAAATACTATAATAATTATGTTTAATGTGAATTCAAACTCATTTTTTAAACCATTGTATGTTTCGCTGATTTTTCTTCTTTTTGTGAAAAGAAAATAATTAATGCCTGAAATCAAAACGTTTTTTAAATTTGAGTTCATTTTAAGGCATAATAATTGATATTTTGTTTCTTCTCAACACAATTCATAGCCGACCAACAGGTGAAACATTTTCCCTACAAAAGCGAATTAATTGATTCTTAGCGAAGCCAAGAGCAGAATTTTAAAATTAATTTTATTCTCACACAAATCTATACCATGTATTTATGGCAAACATGTATTCTCTAAGTTATATCATGTATATCATGACTCCGTATTAAGTTATCTCAGCTGTGAATTAATGAATTTGTAAATAAAATAATTTTTTAAATATATGTAATTTTTATGAAAAATGTTTTATTTTTCGGAAATAGAATAATAATATTTATTATAAATACTAAACTACAGGTTATCTCAAAATTGAATGAATAAAAAGTCGAAAATGGAATAAAATTGAGTTTTTTTAATACAATTTCCATTAAATATAAAATTATTGTCTGAAAGCTCAGTATTAGAAAAAATGTGTTGGAATGGAATAATAGCTACCGAATAATATTGTGTGAAAGGGATACACGTTTTTATGACTGGCCATACATTTGTGTGCAAAACACAAAATTAATGACTTTTGAACTGAGAGAAAGAATTATATTTAAATGTTGTGCCGATCCTATAGTTTGTTAGGCATAGAATCACGAATGTATTGCACAGAATAGCTATTGACTGTTGTACTGTTCGTCACAATATTGCATAAATAGCTCACGTCAGCCAAACAGTTGAAGGATGTTTCTGGCCTGATGAGCGTGATCTGGCTCAGCTTGCCAATGCCCCTGTTTATCACCTGTTGCTCTACTCCTGTTCCCATTGTGTTTAATGCTTTTAGTAATACTTTACGAATCATTTTCTATACTTTTCTTCTTTTCAATACAACACGTGTTTGGGATTTGAATTCAAATTAGTTTTTGATTACGTTTTCATTATATGAGGCATAAAATGCTTAAAGTTATGTAATGTTAACTAATGTGAGGTTTGACTCTCTTTTAGATAATTTTATTATAATTTTAAGTCTCTTTTCCGCTTTGAAATCAATCTCTAAATACTGTATTTTCACATCAATTTAGTGCAACTTTAGAGCCAAAAGAGAGGGTAAACCACTCGTAATAAATCGAAATATTATTTGTGATACGCTTTCGAGAGCATAGGCAGCAGATGGAAGGTATCTGTGCTGTGATGCAACCCATCTTCAAATATAATATCATATATCCTATTTGCAAATTCATTAAGTTTTCGGTCAAAACTTATTTTTTAAAAAACATACTTTGAAAGGCACCTTGTCCACCCTGTTTACAAGCATTGATGAAATATTTGATTAATCGACTCAACTAATTAATATCAAGTTAATAGATTTTCGATACTTTTCTTTATGATCGAGTAATTAAAAATTTATTTGTTGTTGTTTTCAATCAAATAAATATTCGGTGTTTTAATTAAATTTTGAAAAATCTATTTAAAAATCTGGTCAAGGATAAAAATTTGACAAAAATTTATCAAGAAATGAAATTGTTATCGAAATAATAATATTAATTTAATATTTAATGAGCTATATATCAATTTCTTGTCGGAAAGAAGTTATCTTGCAATCAATCTTTGTTTTACTCAAAGTAAAGCCAATTTAAAAGCCGTGCATTAAAATCCAATTAAACTAATTATTAATTAGCAAAATATTTACAGAGAAATGAGTGTATAATTAAATTAGTTGTGAAAATCTTAATATAAAGATCTAATATATTTTTAAGCACTGATGGAGTAATTAAGTCCATATCTAACAGAGTTCTTATGACACAAAACTATAATCTATTTAAAACATAAAATTGTGAATTTTGTGTCCGAATACTAGTATTTCTAGTTTTTCTAAGAAATAAAGTAAAGGTATGAAAAAGTATGCAAAGTTACAAAACTATCACTAATTGCATAAGAATTGAGTTAACATTCACTTAATACATGTATGAGACTGTTCTGGTAGAGTTTGGAAAAACAACCGTAAAGCACTGGTATGACTAACTATAAGGAAATGTGATCCACAGCTCATTGTGATCGCAAAGGATGATGAAGAGGCCTATTGACTGCCATACTTAAAGCTCAAGCACTGGACTGTTAAGTGAGTCCTGTAATCCAAATTGGCGTTGCACTGGTAAAGCACTGGTAGCATTCATTACTTCAACCTATGCTCAAACACCAAGAAATTAAGCAAAGAATGTGCTTTTTGTCGATTCTTTATTGACATATTGGGCATAATTTGAATGGATTATGATTTCAATGTTGTGTCGAATAATTGAAGTCTATCTCCTATTCTCTTCTTTACTCTCTATTTAACTCAGATATTAACGCATCGAAGGCTTTATCAGCTTTTTATTCAAAGTATTCATTGGTCTGAAAAGACTATTTTCCAAATGAAAAATAAGAACATTTGTGTTACAAATCCTATATTATTGAGAAACTAAGTTAAAAAACGAGAGCACAGAATAAATCCAATTGAGAAATGGAATTAACAAACTATTCGTATATAAGTAAACATATTTATTCAACAAATGCTTCACTAAATAATAGAGTAAAACTGTATTTAAAAAGTTTTATACTATCGGACAATACATCTGCCGAGTTGTGAGAAGTTGTCGGCCCAAACCAAAAGCATTTTAGCGCAACAAAAGTGTAACGCAGAGTAAAGTATCCCTTAGTATCCCATTCCTTCATAAAGTGGACCCGGAATTCAGCCGCCAATTGCATCGGTATACAATTTATTGTTGTGACCATACGTTGGGCCATATTTTGGGCCCTAAACTTAGCCCATCATATATCTGACTGACCTCTGCTCATACCTGTGCTCTACCTCTCAATGACAGGCAAGCATTGGGTTCTTGAAATGCAACTCAAAGTGAAACTTTGGGCAATTGTGAAGTGAAAGAATGTGGCAAAAGAAGTCCGTATTGGCCCACAAAAGATGGACTCAAAAGAGGCTCTTTTGCTGAGATTTCACTTTGCAATTGTCAGACCGACAGTTGGACTGCCAGTCGAGCACTAGTAGTAGAGTTAAAGCCAGTGGTAGTAGTAGTAAAAGCTATACAACTGACTGATGGTTAGGCTGTGACCAACATTACAAAAGATGGTGAGAGTTGTGGCTCTCAGACCAACACCTGTTTAGCTGTTATTTGTGAGGCATATGAAATGCAAATGAGTGCTCGAATGGCTTTACCTCTCGTTGTCAACAACTCTTATTAGCTTCAATTCATTGCCATTAGAGTTGACAGGAATGGGCACAGCCATAACTGCCAGCACTTACAGTCCATCTATGATCAGTCCATATAGTGCTGTGCATTGGATTGCATTCAATTCAAATGACATTATGTTTGCCTCATATGTCTGAGTCGATGGTCCAAATAATGGGCAAATGTTGAAAAGTCACTACCAATTGAGCCAAAGTTAACGAAGTGGCCGCCAGACAAGCACTGGACCATACCCTACACTCCATCACAATGACTGACCATTGATTCAATTTCCAAATACACATTGAATACAGATTTTCATATGATTTCAATGAATCGTTTCAAGTCTTTAACAAAAAGTCATTTTCTAAACATTTGTGAAAAGGCTTTTCGCTCACAAATACTCGACTGAGAGACCGATTCAATAGATTTTAGCGGTAATTTGAACTCTAACCCAGTTATATAAACCGTAATAATGAATTTCCTCTCTATTTAGTCCCAAAACATTTTAGTGAATGACTTTCCAAAAGTCTGTTCACTAATTGAATGCAGAGTAAAGGATAGCCTTATGTATAGCCTATAGTAATCATGTTTAACGAGACAACAAATATGAGGAGTCAGCACAACAGTCAGGACATGTTTTCTCATTCAACACTGTCTTGAATGTGGTCGCAAATGGTGTCCAAATGCTTTTCAATGCAGTCATTGAATGGCAATCTGTTGACCACTTGATTGGTGATAGTTTGAGTGTAACTGTAAAAAATGAGCTATTTTTGTAAACTTGCAAAGTCTGTAAGCAATTAAAGTGTCGAAGAAGTAAAGGTCTTGAATGAGAGCCCCTACCGATCACCAAATTGTGAAACTAATCATAAAAATCTGTAAAACTGAGAGACACTCCCTATCGGGCGTCAAATGAGATGATTGAGTGAAATACATATTTTATTACACGTATGGCATCGGATGAGAGTCCCAACAAAATTAGGCTAAAGTTAGTTAAGGGATGTGTTCGAAGTCAGCATTTGTTTCATAACACATAACAACTTTTGTTTGATGCCTGAGTTCACTAACAATTGTGAGTCACCTTCAGATGGGATGCTCTCCTCCTCCCACATCATCCACGGCTACGGTAGCGGACCATCATTTAAGTGATGGAACCGATAAAAACAAACAACAGGACAGGAACCCTGTGGGTGCTACACCAAATAGGCACAGGTTCATTGATCAGTAATAACATGAACACAACCACTCCCTTAAATAAACTGAAAGTTGGACTCAAAATTGCGATTCAATTTCTGGCAGATTTCCACTCGAAATAGGCGTTCAAATGCAGACCATCTCAAAAGTTCTCTCTGTCTGAGCTCAACACTACAACTCATACTAATTATTGATTGTTATCTATCTCCTAATACCTTCCCTGTCTTTATCTCAGACCCACTGCCAGTCCCCTCTTGTCTCTCAACTCATATTTACAAATGCTTTTTATTTTTGCTAAAAAATTCTTTTCTTATGTTTTTTAGTTTATTATACAATAAGTTATTTATACTTAAAATGGTTTAAAAACAAAATTGGGTTTTGATTGCGAAGTGATTGCGTGACTCAACCGATTAAATTCGCGTATTTTGTACACAAAAATAGAGCCATTTATTTATATAAAAGAAATTGTCTGAAAGGAATATAAGGTGTAATCTCTAATTTAGTTATTTGTCAGTTACTTATTCTCTCCGTTTCGTCAAATAATTTTTATGAGCCCAGAATTGGTCCGATTATTGCTTCAAAATATACGTTAGTTATCGTAATAGTTATGTATTTTTAAGTAATTTGCATAAAATACAGACAGCATTAGAGAGAAGGGATCACTTGAATGGTCCTGTCGTCAATTATAAGCCACCGAAAAAAATTATTACCAATCTGTTGATGGTATTTCAGTGATTGTTGGGCCCATTTTTGGTCTCATTCTAATTGTATAAATATATAGATGTAATCGATTATTATTGGATTCGTGGGAATATTTTTGTAACTTCTGTCCTAAGACTTACTGATAACAAAATATATGAAAAATGCATTAAATAGTGTTTGAAAGTAACACTAACTTATTATTATAAATACTGCCATTAAGATAACTATTGAGGGGCAGGTGTTCCTCTCTGGCACACCATTTCTGGTGTTATATCAAACCTGTGGCTTCTAAAGGAATTCATAAAACGATGAAAAATTGCTGAACGCAAACACCTATAAGTCTTTATTGTAAATCAGATGTCTGTTCCGATTGGAGTTCACTGTAATGGAGGAAAATATGTTTTTCGTTTGTCATATATTTTAATTATCGCCGAAAAATGTATTTCATTGTAATTAATTGGTTTTCACGATTGTCATGAATTTTGATTCCATTTATCGATTGAAATATTTTTTCTAAGATAATTGTCTCTATTGTTTGCAAATCTATAAGAAATGCCATAAATTATTTTTTTTGTCCAATAATGGGATGAATTGCAAAATTAAAATAAATTGCTTCGGATTTGTCTAAATCTAAGATCAAATGAATTATTAGTTTTCTTACTATAATTATCGGTAATAGAAAGTAATGAAAGTTTGAAAAATTGTGAATCAAAGCAATTCTGCATTTAATATGAAGAGGAGTAATGTCTTGAGTCGAGCATATGGTCGGTCTCTGATTGCATTCTGTATTGTATGGGAAAGCTATTAGAGCCCAGTCCTGATTGACTGGAGAAGGACTGGCATTGCGTTGAATATCAATAATTAAAGTGACTTCAAATATGATATAAATGAATGAATGGCACAAAAGTTATATAATAACAGGTGCGCTCCACTCCGACCTCTTACAGGTTCTCTTCATATGGTATATGGCTTTAGGCTATTATAACAAAGAAAATCTTTTTTGACATAAACTTTTGTAATGTATATAATTTTGACGACCACATACAGGTCCACATACCGGTGCCAACTCACCTAACAATAATCTTTAATTTAATCCATGAATATTAGCTAATAATAGCATAAGTTAAAGTTTTGTAATTTACCTGTTTTATTTTAATTTAATTGATGAGTGAAACACATGTGTTTGACAACTATTTAAACACTAATTTACACATATTTTTAGTTCTCACAGAAATTGGTTTAAATTTCACAAATTATGAGTTTATTTTAGTTAATTATCTGTGTATTTATGTTTTGATTTGCAGGGGTTCTCTTCTGCTCTCTTGTCTATGCCGGTGCTCTCAATGTCAGTCAATAAAATCCCAGAACAGTTTATATCTCTTGTTGGGAATTATTCTCAAAATTTAATGATAAAAATAATTATGTTTTCTGTTTTATGGACTGATTTAAATGCATTCGCAAAGTATTTGGTATTCAAAGTTCAAAAGCTATCAAAACAGAAAATTTTGAGAACATCTGGAGATCCATGAAATGTATGGTTGAGGTCCTTTTCGATGGGATAAAAATATGATTGCATTTACGAATTGGAAATTTATTTTATCGAATGCATTAAGAAATACCTAATTTTGAACAGTTGTCAGACACTAGTATTCGGCGGAAATTCTTCGCATATTTGTTCAATAATTGCAGAGATCACTGTATTAAGAATTGTATGAAAACTAAAATTGAAATGAGAATTTATTTTTGGAAAGTAATGCCATAAATAAGAGGATAAAATAATTTTTGAGATATCCGTTAAGTTATTTCTATTGAAATAAATATCGATTGAAAAATAGTTTTATCGAATAAAAAATCTTAACATTTGATATGATTTCTTGTTTTGATGACTGACTAATACATCAAATTTGATTCAGTGAGAGATTATGTCATTAAATAGCGCTTAATATTTGATTATTTATGTGTTTTGACTTTTTATTCTTTCATTTATTCATATTTTTGATTATCATTTAATATGTGATATAATAAAGCGATTCGTTTTCAGAACAGAAAACAACAAAAGAGATTGAATTGAGAGGAGAGAAGAAAAAGCAAAACTTGATCTTCACTTCAATTCATAGCCCATAGCGATAATACATTGATCGTTGATCTCTGTTCGAGGCACAGGTGGGATGTGAATCGTTGAGTCCGATCCAAATATGGTAAACATCGGTGGCGAGTCTTTTCAACTATCGACTAAATTAGGCTCAGCTTTGATTCACTCAAACATATTTTAATCGCCGTTTAAATTACTATTGAGTGCAAAGAATATACAAGTTTCTATTTAAAAATTAGCGCCAATTTATTGACAGAATTATATCACAAAAGACAAAACATCTGACAATAAATCAAATTCCTTTCAATCATTCTTTCAATTTATTCAATCAAATCATTTAATTTCAGGCTTCAATTGTATGAAATATTTGAGAAATGAGCGAAAATTTTGTTATTTGCTTTAAAAAGTGGTCAAAATCTCACAGATTGCTTATCAGATCAATGGTCTGACACATTGATTCGGTGTTTGTTTAACATTCAATAAACTGACGAATTTTGAAATGTTTTTCTCAAAAATCTAATGCACTGAATGTTTGCCACAAAAAGAAAAAATGAAATAATAAGTGAAAAATGTTTTTAAGTGCAAAACATCTGAAATGTATTTGATTTCAAATTCAAAGTTAGTCTCAATTTTAGTCACTTTTGAAAATTGTTTTGAATTATTCTAATCATTAAGTTTTGATTATTATTTAGAAAATATGCGAAACAGAAGTCAGTGTTTGAAAACATATGCAAAACTAGAGAACAAGTGTTAGACTCGGCGTGAAGTCAATCGCCAGTCATATAGCAGTCATATGGCAATGATTTCTCTGTTTGACTAAATGCAAAGTCAAGTCATGCAGATTTCCTGAAGACAAGTGCACACAACTATTGGAACAGTCGGTGATCGTCAGCTCAATGTTCGGATCATTTATTGTCTTTAAACAGAAAATAGTTGAGAACTTATTGGAGAATAACTTCACTCAAAATACATAACAATTGCAGAGATTGTATAATAGCCAACACATTGTCTCTCATCTCAAGCCTATGAAACACATCTTCCATCTGTGTCTCTGCCGATCCTCAACAGCACTGGTATTGTTAAGTATTGTCTGAAAATAATAGCCGAAGTGCTGGTGTATAGCACGGAAGTGGTAAAGACAATACGGCTGGCGTTTGGCGTTACAGTACAGACCGATTCGCACAGACAATCATTTGAGTCACCACTCGGACCAACTGTTCTGTAACTGTTCTCTTTGTTTTTAATTACATTGAATTTAAATTAGAAGCACTTTTAAAGCTCTACGAATTTGATTGTCTGCCAGTTGTCTGCACTGTTCCCACACCTATTAAACCATCAAATGTATTTCGAGCACAAACTCAGTCTACTTTACGTTTTGCATAATTAACTCTTGTTTTACAATTTTGAGTCCCATTTCAAGGTTTGGATTAATTTACTCAAATTGAAAGACTAAACTAAATGTCGAATCATTCCAATAATTACAGACCTATTGTGTGTCAAAAATGAATTGATTTGGATTTTAGTCATTCACTCAAATCAGTGCTCACATTATAATAATTAGTTGATTAGAAGAGAGCCCCAAGACTTTTGGCAATTTGTGGTATTTTCTCAATTATATGGTGCGATGTATCGCATGAATGGTCGAACTCTTGTCAATCAGAACTCATATTCGGTTGAGTGCCGACCCATTAGTACCAAAAAGAGACAAAAATGGCTGAAAAGAGTGAATTATTGGTCATTATATGACATAACGTTGCATAAGATGTCCATCAATTTAAACTCATATAAATAGTTTTGAAACAATGAAAGCTTCCATTCGTTTGAATCGAGGGCTGGAATACATTGTATTCCCAAAGTTAGACAATAGCCGGCAGAGGATGAGGTCCACGCATGGATAGACCTGTTGCTGGTGCTGTTGCACTTGTTACTGATGGCTGACAATCGCCAATAATAACTGGCATTTGAATGGCACAGCATTGCATACCTGGGCTCCCATATGACCATATTTTTGCAGTAGCGTCCAATTATTAACGAATGATGTTTGCAATGAATCAATTGTCTGTTTGCGTCGATGCACATGAACTGCACCAACACTTTACAACTGCTCCACGGATGCTGTACTTGCATTTGCTACCTGTGCTCTTAAGCCATCAAATTTATATTTTTAACAGATTTCTCATCGATTGTGTTATTCGTTTTGTATTTCTATTTTAATGTCGGCTCTCATTAGTTATAAATTATTTTCAAAGAAATCTTTTGATTGCATTTTGCTTTGAGTTCAATACATAAAAGAAAGTCTGAATGCAATCAATTATTTTATATAAAAGTTATTTTCGTTAATAGTTTTAAAATTTTAATGATTTAATAATTAATTTAATTATGGAAAACGGTTTATTTAGTGAACTCTTTCCGTTTGAACTTTTTATCATTAATTTTGTTATTTTTGATTTTCTAAATCGATAGTCAACGATGAAAATGTTCGTAGATTATTATCGAATTCATTGACACTTATAGAAGGGAAAGAATCTTCAGAATATTTAATGACTCGAATCAGAAATTATTGATATTTTTTGCAAATTTTGTGAACAAAAACAAATTCCAAAACATATTTTATAAGAGTTTGAATATTTATGGCTAAATATTGCAAACATATTATCAAAACCTACACAAAGATATTATACTCAAAAATTTTATGGCCCGGAATATATACGATGAGGGGATTGTTCGGGTACTTAAACCTGCCCACAATTCAATGCCTGTGCCCTTTAGTATCGATTATAAGGCAAACATTTGGACAAAAAGTGGTGCAAATGTTCTTTTCTGATACGAGTATTGATATTTTGCTTTCCTTTTGTCGTTGATTTTGTTTCTACTTTTATAAATTTTTTGCCAAATTTTACGACTGGACAGACATCACACCCGATGTTTGCACAAGAATTATATGCGAACGTGATTTGTGACAAAAGTACCCGACTTAACAAACTTTTAGTTAAGCCTTCAAAACACATTATCATAGATTTTCAGAGATGTGCATCAGAGGGCTGTCAAAAAGAACCAGGTGTTCCAACACTGTGAGAAAATCAAAAGAAGATAATCATTAACATTCTTCTATTGAGAAATCATTTTCAGTTCAATAAATCATTGAATGTATTGAATGCTCGAAATTTAATATTGTTTTGTAGGTCATGTATCCTAACTTGATCCATCAAATTTTGTACATCTCTTACTTCAACCGAAATAAAATTAACAGTATTTTTCTAAAATGGCAAATAATATCTGAATTGTGTGAAGAATTCAGAATAATTTGACAAAAGTTAGTTTAAAATTCCTTAACATTTGATATTTTGGACCAACACTAAGAGGTTGTGATCCTCAAAGTTATTAAAAAATGATCTGTATATGTTATCCACAATGGAATCAATGAAAAATAAAAGTAGCTGCTTAAAATTCAAACATTGGTAACAATAATTTGAATTATCGATCATTTTTATAATTTGATAAATGAAAGAGTATTGGAAAGAGTAGTCAATTAAATTTAGGGTTCGCTCGCAATATGAGCTCGACTTACAGCTGGTGTTATGAAAATATCCAATAATTATCTTATCGTTGTTACCGATCTCGTGATTATCATCCAAATAGAAATCGTGAGTCTTAGACACGCCATCGGATAAAACAGTCTTATTCTTTGAACATATGGACTGAGGAGAGAACCAAATCTCCTCTAAAGATATGTCGATTCACTCCGACTATAATCTGATGCAAATTCAATACTAAATTTGGTTTAACACTAATTTGTGGCAATGAATGACCAAACGATTACTTGTAAGCAAAATACGATAAATAAGGAATCAAAATATTCTATTGTATTAAAAGATGCAATGACCAAGATCAACTGTAAGAAAAATGTCGATTTAGAAATTATATTATTCATATCTCATTCTTTTGTGTCTCAGATTAGTCATCAAAAATAAAATGAAAATCCACCGAATATTTGAATTTTATTTGTTACCTTGGTTATCATTGAATAGTATCAAATAAGAGGATCAATTTAAATAATGGTAATAAGTATTAATAACTACTTATTTACATGATTTTGCATAACATTATAAAAATGAGATTCAAGTGATTAAAATGTGCACAAAATTTAAGTAATTTTGTTTCCAAAAACGTTTTCTCAAAAGATTTTATCAGATTTTGTTTCGGTAGTCATAAATGGATTCCATAATTGAAAAATGTTTTCTAAACGAAAAGATTTTTTAAAACTGTTAATTGATTTTATAATCTATTTTCATAAAACTCTTTTGTAATAAAACAAATGTTTTTCAATTAATTTTAATTCTGAACTCTATTTTCGGGATCAAAATCAGAGCACAAAATCAATGTGCAGTGATTTGGTCCGATCCCTATTTGAAGGATGATCTATAGTTATTGAGTCACGACTTCACTGCTCAATTCAGTTAATGAATTTCCAATAAATTAGTTGTTAGCTCATCAACAGAACAGACTCTTCTCTCTCTTTATATACTTAACATTATATGTAAAGCTATTTCTGTACACCCTTTGGGAGGAATAATAGCGAGCATTTGTATGCTATGGTATGCCCGAAATAATGGGTGGTCTTCTTAAAGCGATCAGCACTCGTTGCTGTAACGTATTGTTTAGCCATCAAACAGAAAAGGTATCCTAAATATGTTGTGATGTGTCTTAAAAATGCTTTCAACGCTTGTTATAAATATTTGAAAAATTGATTTATTCTTCGTCTCAAAGATATGAAATAAGAGGTTTCATAAGAATTCAAACGAAACTTATAGATATTTTTGTTTATCAAAGACTGAGTTCTCAATGCTCTCAATGATTAATAAATTAATTTTTGTTTTTGAATAAATAATGAGTTCAAATATTTTCCAATGTTATCGATAGAAACTCTGAGGAATTGTAAGGATTGTGGCATTTCATACAACATTAACTCATTGTATGCTTTCTGTGTATTATCTTAGGAGTTATCGCTAAGACTTTTCATTTCAAGGATGATTTCTTGGTATAAGTGTCTTATGTTGAGTAGGTTTCCAACTGATTCCCACTGTTTCTCATTGACTCTCACCTGTCCGGCGCTTAACACATGTGCTCTCCGGCTCTACGCAATTGTAAAAGACTATAAGAGCCGGCAAATGCTTAACCGGTAAACTCATTAGCTATTAGTGAAACACTAGTTCTCTATTGTTATGCTTTAAAAGCACTTTAAATATATGCGGCGAATGTATTATATGAATATTGAAAGTGAAAGAAACAAAAATTTAAGACTTCATATGAGAGCCGTATGTGAGTCGCTGTTAACCACCGTTACGTTCCGCTATCGGTCTCTCTCTCTCTCTCTCTCTCTCTCTCTCTCTCTCTCTCTCTCTCTCTCTCTCTCTCTCTCTCTTTGAAGGATCTCTCAAAGAAAGTGTCGTTAATTGTAGGCATATCTGTGCTGTTCAGTGCTGGCAAACATATCGCTAACATTTTTGTAGTAATACTTCCTGTTTGATAGTTTCAGATTATCAGTCAAGCAATTGTGTCACTGTGTTATGCATTATGTGTTGTATCGATGAGCACATGCCATATGGCTAATGGTGTGACTCCACTCTTGCAAACAATTTCTATACCTTTTAACTCATTTCTTGAGTCATTCATTCAGTGCTTTCTTTTGCCATTAATTAAAATTCTAAAGAATTTTCTTAAGACTTTAGGTTCTCGAATGACTGGCAGACAATGAGCACAACAGGACTACGCCACTCATTGTCTGTACTCAAGAAATATGGAGCTCAGGTGGAAATAGCAATGGATTGAGTCGTAAAGAGCACTAAAAATATTTGAAAATTCCTTTTCTAATCGCGATTTATGGAGTCATAGAGTAATACAAATTACAGCTTCCATTCAATACTCATTTCTAAACCAAAAGCGTTTTATTTATATTTTTCTCACTAAACATAACTCCAGATCAGACTCTGGGCACTCGCGGGCGACTACGGGGGGCCAACCATTTCGACGAATCGTAAAAACAAATTCAATTTATTCAAAGTATAACTGATTGCAACCAAATTCTTATTCCTCGCAAACATTTTTCTACAAAAAGTTCAAACCATTTGACGGCAGAAAAAATTCAATTATTTTTGTAAAAAATGAAAATTTAAATCTAATTCTGATTCGCGAATAAAAAGCAAATGTTTATTATTCTGTTTGCAAAGCTCTGGTCTAAGCGTTGGTACGACACGACACAGGAATGGGTGGTTTGTGATTCTTTGTAAGTATTGATGTGCTTATGGCTACGAGTGCCAGCACAGGGCACAAAAGCTAGCAGTTGTTGGGGCGCAGGTGGTTTCACAGCGTCTTAACGTCTTGGAGTTCGTGATATCGCTATTAAATTGCTTCACAACTAAACGTATGAATACTATTGAATACGAATAACAAAGACATGAAGTGTTTTATAAATATGTAAATAAATTGCAAAATACTATACCTATAGAGCACTCTTGAACTGTGATTACCGTTTGGCCAAAAACAAAGATATGCTTACTTATTATTCTCACAAATACGGATGAGGGTTAGGCCTCTTCACATAGCCTTACAGTTATGAAACATATCAGCAATCATTTGAGAATTTGTTTAAATCATTTACAGATCTGTTTGTAATTGTATTCCAATTGAGATATAATTTTCGTTGATTTGAATACTTTTCAGAATTCATTCGTGAATTCGTCAAAATTAAGAAATTATTGTATTAAGAGATAAACGAAACACATTCTGAGGGCTGAGAGAAGTCCGAAGGCGTGCAGTACTCCTAATCATTTTGTTTCTGAAGAAATGCACTGAGTTTTCGAACGAAATTAATTTGTTGTCAATTTATTTTCTTTAAATAATTGAGTTATTTGTTGGTTAAGTACATGAAATGGCAATATTTCATTCACTTATTATACTATTTGAGGCAAAAGTTCCCTTCAGAGGGAAAAATGGTCTTACAATTTGTATAACAATTTTTTTTGTTCAAAAGAAAGCCAATTAGTTTTTTGAGTGAATCATTAGAAAAACTAAACGACGGATAGAATTCTTGGACTTTTAAAAAACAAAACTCAGTATTGTATACAAAGAGAACTTCTATTATACTTTGGTTTATATAATAATAAGTTTTTAAATGATTTTATCTTCACATGAAATCTGTGAGCGTTTCGGAACAGACGTAATCTGAAATACAGAAAACAAGGCTTAAGAAGTATTTTGTGGACGATATGCAAATGCAAACGTTGGCTAATATTTAACAAAAGACGCGTTCGCTCCGGGCATAGTCATAGCCGGGCTATTTCACTTAAAACGGCGCTCTCACTTAAAGAGAAGATACCTTCGCAATGATTTAGGACGCGCTATAATTAAGGAAGCAGGTGCATCGTTTTGGCCATTGCCTCGGCTATGCCGGTGCTGTGTGTGTGTGTGTGTGTGTGTGTGTGTGTGTGTGTGTCTGTGCTTGTGATACATTTGAGCCAATTTATACTATTAGTATAGATATAGAGCTTTGATTTCTATGAGAAAAAATGGTATGAAAAGTAATTTCAGTGTTCACTAAAACGTAATGATAGGACAGAAAAGACAGATTGTTGGCAGTTATGTGTAGATTATGTGCACAACTTTTGCACAACCATTCACTTTAGGAACAATATTATACAATATTAGTTTAAATTCAGGAAATTTAGCTAATTTTTGACTCACAAGCAATAAAGCAAAGCCATGGATGGATGATGGACATCACGTGTCAGGCAGACTGTGGGATTCACGACCAGCACATATAATTCATATGCTGAGCTATTCCATTGTATAATAACTTAATAGCGATAACTGTGACTTCTGGCCAAAAACAGTCGTTTCATAAGTTTATAAGAAAAAAGTTTGAAAATTTCGTTGCATTTTTCATATGAATAAATCCATAATTCATTTGAAAGGTAATCAATATTATAAACTTTTTAGTTTTCCGATGGCTTACAGATGAATGTATACATAAAATCTAATTTCAAACTTCTTATTACTTTTTTCTTCCGAACAGTGAAAAATAAATACCTTTTCTCTACAAATAATTTATGAATTGAATAAACGAATTGATTTTTTTGCTCTAAAATCTTGTATAAAGTTTTGTCAGTTCTCACGTAAATCATATTTCTTATGTATTGAATGTGTTTTCAAATGTTTATTTGTTTTCTCTTTAGTATAAAATTATAAATTAGTTTTCTATTTGTATTACAACTCAATTATTTTTGTCTGACTTGTATTTCATTTATCATTTCTTCTTAGAACAAGTGAACAAGTCTAATTACATGCCATTTTATATTTGCGATGTTTTATAAATATAAAGGGCCGTTCGCCTCATAGAGTGGTATTCAAAAAATAAGGATCAAATGATTATCCACTTTCCCGTTCGGCACAGATTAGAAAAGAGGATTGGATCGAATCCTTATTTTTTTGAAAGAGTGACATCTATACCAAATTTACATCTAATCCTGAATCCTGTTGGCCACATATTTTTGCAACAGGACTGGATTGAAAATAGGCATTGAATCTCCTTTCAATCAGATCGAAAATAAGGATTCAATGTAATCCCAATCCTGTTCGGCACATCATTTTAAAGAAGATTGGATTGAAAAATAAGGATCCATGAGGCGAACGGACCTTAAGTGAAATGGTCAGGACCTTTCCTTGCAGTTCAACAATTTCAGATTTAAATCTCGCTTATTATAATCTGTGATAGTTAAAATTTTATCCTGTTTATATGAAATGAGTTACTTTCATCAATTTGACAGCTAGTTTTTAGGCATATCGGTGGATCTGGGGGTACTGCAGGACATACAGTTATCTCATTATGTGCGCAATTTTAAGCAAATATGAATCTTTTGATAAATGATTGCATTTAATGAATCCGTAGATAAATATCACAGTTTTTATACATATTTATTATTATTATAGGTTTCGAAAATTATAATACGTTTTTGATTTTAGAGGAATGTTATGTAAAAAGCATATAAATGAACGAAACAAATAATTTGAAATGAATAGCAGTTATATAATAGTCTATTATTAATAGATGAAACTTTTTGATTACAAGAACAATAGTGAAATTGTGCTAGAAAGGAAACGGATGAACTGAGTGGATGCCCAAAAACGAAACGAGAGTTTGATATATTGTTCTTCAATTCCTCTGCAAAGAATTTTTTAGTTGTTTTTCATAGTATTGTTATATTATTTTAAAATTCTTTCACTAAAAGCTCATTGGATTTGGCGTTTAAAACAGTTCCCAAATTAGAGCCGAAACGCTTGTGTGGTCTCTTCTGATGTACTTCTGGTGTATATATAACATGATTTGTTGTTTAGTTCACTACACGATAATAAAGATCAATAATATGCACCTCAAAAGTTGTTAACTTTTATTATGTATAAAAGTTGTGTTGTTTTGGCCAAAGAATCTGCTTTTGAAGGCAACAGACTTTATATCTATCGGTCGACCTATTTTTGCGCCAAAAACCATAATATACTCAAAGATTTTTACGTAAATATTTATGACTTCATATAAAGCTGTAAAATATTGTGTTAGGGTTGGCACCAATTATGCCTTTTATAATATTCTCTGTTTACCCCCAAAACCTCAGCCCTCAGCCCAAAGTTATGACCAAACCTCTATCTGTATTATGCAATATTTTATATCATATTTTTCTTCTTATTAAACACGAGAAGCCACACATTCAGACAGACATTCAGGTAAAGCATATTTTGGTGTAGAAGTGAGATATTATTGTAACGCATTCTGTACTGAATACTATTAAAATTTAATGGAATAAAAATACATTTAAACATAAATTAATGGTAGGAATCGAGACCATCAAAGCCGTCAATTAAATTAATTTCCCCGAAGTTTTCTCAACTCTTCAGACTATATCTCACGGATTGGGTGCGAAGTAATGCTTTCAAAACGTTTTATTGTTTAACAAGTTTTTAATGCAAAACATAAATCATAAGAATTATCAAAAGAGAGTCAAAATCGGCGCTCAAATGATGTTTTGCATCCCTTAAGTGTTTGACCAGAATTTACTGATAAATTATTACCGTAATAAATCTGCTGGAGCAATTGAGAATTTTTAATCACTATTGATTTAGAGTTTCTTTAAGTGGATTCTTGACTGTGTTTTGACTTTAAATTAGACGATTTATTAGCTCGATCAATTACTATTGACTGATTGCATTTCTAATACATTTCATACTATCTTTCAATCAGAGATGAGCAAATTTTTCGAGCTCAGGGTGATACAGGGGTGGGACAAAATGGCGGTAAGAAGCGTAAAAATCTTCCATTTTTTACTAAAATTTCTATTTTCACCTAAATCCGGTTCTTAAAGGCCTTGATGAATTTTCAATTTCGTTAAATTAGATATATATATATTAAATTAACCAAAAAGGATTACAAATGGCAGATTTGGAATAAAATTGGCAAAATTTAGGGTGTCTTTGATTTCTTAGCATTTTTGGTCCACTATTTTTAAAAGTAGAGGAAGCCTATGAATTTGCTCAGGGGGAATTTCCCCAAAAATTTCTAAAAATATATTCCCCTTACCCATCCCTGCAAATATTTAATCTGAGATAAAATTTTAAATAATTTTTTGCCTCAATTCTGAGCTAAAAAATAAATATTAACTACACTTTTAATTAGCGAAACCCTGTGTTTGGGTTAACACCATATGTAATCTGACTGTTGAGTCCCTGGTGTTTGCAAACGAGTGATGGATATGGGGTTAAGTGGAACCGAAACTAAATTAAAATAAATAAGCAAAATATCAGATATAATAAACAGATTGCAGTCAAGGATTAAAGTCTGAGCGCAAAGATATTACAGATATTACACATTCAACCCATGAACTGAAAAAATTGAATTTTTTCTCAAAACTTGTAAATTGAGATAATATTTATGTATTTTAGGCTTAAAGTTCAAAGTCAATGATATATTCAATGATAGACTCAATGATAGCATTTGTGATTGAATTTCATTAATTATTGTTTATTTACAATACCATATCGGGAATGGCGTTGGTTTGGACTCGCATTCAAAAGCTGTTCATAATTCTGGGCTCTCTTTGTTCACACATTCCTAAAGAATACATATTTTGTTTGATTCTTAATATGGAAAAAGTGAACGAAAATAACCCTCAGGTGAAAGTACTGCACAGACATATATTATAAGCACATATGCATATGACCTGCCATCAAAGCATAATATGGATGGGATGATGGCATCCCACGTCGAAAAAGGGGTTCACTCCATAGCTTACAACACATACGTATTAAACGTTTATGACCAGCGGGTCATTGATTGGCAAATGATAATACCTGTGCCCGTAATAAATGCAGAGGTGGGTAATTGAAATTGATTTGTGCGCTCAATCGCACCGATATGTCTGATCGCTATTCTGTTTTCTCATACACATAGCGTATGGTATGACTACTAACGGTCTGTCCATACCTGGAGATCATGTCCATCGATAGCCATTTATTTGTTTGTCTCTCTTTTTCTCACAAACTTTTTGAGTGTTTTTCTTTATTTCTGAGATTTGAGTTTTGAGACAAACATCAGTTGTTTCTGAATAACAACTAATTTTGTTTCTGAGTTCATTCTCTGCTATATTTTCATTTATTCTGTTCTATTCTGTCATTTATTTGTAATGCAATGAAAAAATGGTGGTATCGGTCGACTTATTTTGCACTTATGGCTCATTTTCCGCTTTGAATCGGAAGGCATCACATCTTAATATGTTGACCATAAAGGCGTTACGAGAAATTGGCAAAAAATGAGCAGATGCTCAAAACCTGGGCTTACAGTGTAGCACTGGCCTCTTATAAACATAGCCTACGCACATAGTCCTGTCTGTGACTAACATTTTCATTAAACGCATTGAAGACAAACTGAGAAATGTTTGCAAAAGAAGAAGAAAAAGAAGTTTTAAAATCACTAAAACATATCCAATCGCACAGACAGTGGAACAGAGCAATAGTGTGGACAAACACATACATCGAACCGAAGCGTTAACAAACATCCTGTAATTAGTTTCAGCACAACTTCTCTGCCGATTCATTCATAATTTTACTTTACTGTTCACATGACTGTGTGATCGCTTCACTCGACTCACAATCAAATGAATCCTAACTATTGTCGCAAAAAAATACTAAATTCAAAGATATTTTTGCAGAAAAACATTTGTTTTCACTAAAAAAATCGTTTTTATTGCTCTTATAAATGGGTCTCTACTCGAGAGTCACTTTTTATCAGAAAGTTCTGATCTGAGAGAAAACTATTATAACTAATGTCTTATACAATAGGTATGTCTTAAATAACTTCTTATGTTTTAAATAGCTTAGGGCTGAGCGCTGTTGCGTTTCCGAAACGTAGTTAAAAAAAATAGTAAAACACAGAGTGTTTGAGACAAACTCGAAGGTCATATTCGTATTTATTGTATGCATCCATATATCGAAAGCAATGGTCATGTGGTAAATATGAGCGACTGTTTCATCAGTGAGAGTTAGCACACAAATCCTATCGCCTTAAGATCCCGATCCCAGGCAGTCAAGCGTGCAATGAATGGGCAGCTGAGACACTGAAAAGGCACTGATGGCACACCACTGTTGCCATTGTAGGCACGCATCGCCAGTTTCTGTGAATGCGATTCTCTATTGTTTCAATTGAGAGAATGATCGACACCTTAGGGACTGATTTACTTATTCTTTTCTTTCTTTTATCAACTGTTGGAAAACTATTACAAAATCTAAAAACAAATTCAATTTTTCTCTATTATTATTATTTTTCAAATCAAGTAACGACTTTTGAACAATACTTCGCTGTGGAGTCGGGTTTTTATTTTTCACCTTTCACTTACTTTTCAACAGATAAATAGATTTTCAAAATTCAATTCTTTTACTTTTGTTGAATGGGTTGCGAACAAAACGAAATTTAATTTTTTTTATTGAATTGATTTTCACATTTTCGTCTCAATTAAGTTATTAGGAGTTGAATGTAAGGCCAATCGAAAGCCATTCGAAAGACTTTCTTTTGTTTTAATTGTAAAATTGAAGAACAGGTGCTCTTAGGCTCTCTGTAGGCCTCTATTAATAGTCTAATTAACATTTGATAGTAAAGCAATTCGTTTGTCGGCCCAACGGTTTGTGAATTTAAAATTTGTACTCATCTTAAATATAATTAATGTAAATAATTTTGATAATAAAATTTGATTCGTTTTTGAAAACTTTTGCCGAAAACTTGTTTCAAATTTGAGAATTAATTCGCAGATAATTTTCTTATCGTTATATTCGTAACTATTTTGAGCGTAAAGATTGAGATTTTTTTATGAGTCAGTTCTGGAAAAGTATTCATTGAGTTATTCGACGATTTTTTGTTATCTCAAAAATATTTTCTAAACTATACTTAAAATTCTTTGGTTATCGCAAAACGTTATTCTTTTTATGGAAACCCCCATACGATCACAAATACAATACTTTTACATAAAATTCATTGTCAATCGGTTTCTCTCTCCGACCAATACTCGAACGGAACGGACAATAAAAAAGAGAGAAGTTTTCATAAAAAAAGATTGTGTTCGACGACTAAAGAGAAGAAAAGACATTTTGTGGACCGAATGCGGGTTTTGTGTTCTCTTATATAAAGCAAATGGTTTTTTATCCAATTGTATGTCATTTTATTATTATTCAGATTCTCTTTGACTATTAGGGAATACAATCGAAGCGTTTTTTGTTAACGAGTGTGTAATGAAGTTGTAATAAATGTGGACGACATCAGACATCAGGCTTTCCATTACTTCCACATCTCTTGTAATATCACTAAAGAAAAGTTTACAAAATTTTTCTTTACTCCGTCTCTATATTTATAAAATCTTTTACTGTTTGGCGGAAAATATATTTTGTGTGAAATACATAATAAAGTAAAAGAGTCTATACATAAGTTTATTATTAATGGTATTCAGTCTGAGACCGAGTCGATAAATATGGTGTGCATTCTGTTTGTGTGCGTATATTCTTAGATTTAATTTTCAACAGAATTTATTTCAATTCACGAATTATGGAAATAATTGTTTCTTTAAGAGAATAGATATCAATATTTTCCATACAAATGCATTTTGAGCCCAAATGGTGTTCATGTGTTCGAAAATTACTCCGAACCTAATTTATTAAATCAGTCAAACAAAAAAAATAATACAACAGGTGTTTCATAAGAGGGCGTACATAATGGCACTATTGGCATGTCTGGCCCCTAGTGTGCAATAGTGGCGAAATGCATGGGAATATACTGTAAGAGAGTGCACAGTAAAAGTAGCACAGGTTTCTATCAGCGCTCAGGTTAACAGGACTGGACCAAACACCTTCCAACTTTGTATTGTTGAGTTACAAACACAAATCTTTACATATTTTACTACTTTTTTCTCTCTTTTTGACGAATACAACGCTTTTGTAGTAAAAATGTCTAATTTTTTGTGAATTTGAAAAATGGTTGGCAAACATTCCCGGGTTATGGCGTTAAATGCAGTTACTCTTTATACAATTGGCAGTAATCCTCTGCCACTGGACTGGTGTCTGTCAATACAGTTTGCAAATGTGGACACACATTAACGCAATAAAAGGAGCAAAAAGAAAAATATGTTTCCATACAATTGATATCCAACTAAGGTTGGCAAAAAAACACATTATAAAAATGGCTTAGTAGTACATAACTATGCTATATAACTATATAAATAGCACTAAAATGATAGAAGAGATTGTAATTATGACTAAATTGCTCCAGCAAAAAACCTAAATGAGCATGCGTGGAGTTTTGAATAAAAGTTTTGCAATTATAAGCATAGAAAATCTGAACAGATAGTTGATAACTTATGAACATTTGTTCAATGACAGCCATAAACTATTTGTTCAAATTTTCTATGCTCATCAATACAAAACTTCTATACAAACAATGCTCATCAGCTAGAACGATTTGGTAATATGATAAAATCTACGCCACTTTCCAATGATAGTCATAATTAATGAAAACCAAACTTTTCCCTAAAATGCATTATATTTCAATTTTAACTTTACAAATTAAATAGGAGTATATTATTATTTTAAGCCATCTTATTTTGATCTCATAATTCTATGAATAATACTGAATAAATATGTATTATAGAAGTTTGTTTATTGTGCAACCTTATATCCAACTCAAATACAATAAACTTATTTCTCTCTTATTTGGAAAGTTTTTTATTTGCATTCAATTCATTGAAATGTTTGAATAATTGAAAATTTTGTTGTGATATAAAACTTTCATTTTCTGTGCGAAACATTTTTATAATATCGTTAATCATTATATTAGGCTTTTCCTCAAAAATTATTGTAAATCTATTGTATTCTTCAAAAATTGTAGTGTAATTGTGAAGGAAAGCGAAACAACAATTCAATTACTTCCATACCATTCCTGTGCGATGAAAAACTATGTTTTCCCTCTGAGTCTGTATTGAATTGTATTGAATTCTGTCCCTTTTTTCAATTCAATTTGAATGTAATTTATATTTTATTTGAATATAATTTCAATTGCTTTGAAAAATCACTAAAAAGGTTCTCAGAATAAAAACTTTCGATTCATTTGTAATAACGATATGAGAGAAGGGCTGACAACACAACTATTTCTTTTGAAAAACTATATTTGGTATTAAATTCTACTCTCTTCAAAATATTTCAAACTAAATGATCCGTCAAATAGTTTGCCTAAAATATTAAAAAAGCCATGAAATTGCAGTGAAAAGCTTTGTGACCTAGCTAAAATATAGTGCTCTATTTTCAACACTAAATTCAAGTCTAATTAAAAACATTTTTATGAAAGGTAAAACAAAGAAAATTTGTTATCTTTATAACTATCTGCTGATCGATCGAATTGGATATTCATGCGGTTGATTTAAAATGCGATAGCAACTTGATTGGCTGCAAAAATTGTCCCTAATTCAATTTGTGACCTAAAATTACCAAATTTTGTGAAATAAATTCAATAAAAGTGATGAAGACGTCCGATAAGTGATTCAAATTGAGATCTACTGCTTTTCAAATTCAATTGAATGGCAACTTAATGAGGCATCGATTTAAAATCTTATCAGATCATTCATTTTCAGACAACTGTTTTGGACAATGAGTCAGATTTTAAAATATTCAATGTTTTCGAAAATTATATCGAAATTCAGATAATTATAGCAATAATTCATTTTTTGTTTGACTTTTTCGGATAAAAATATTCATCATAATTATGAGAACAACAAATAATTGCATCAAATGTTCCGCAAATGAGCAGAGAATTATTCAAACGAAACAAATAAGAATAAAATGTTTTAACTCTTTATTTTGGTTAAACTTTTCAATCGATAATATAGTAAATCCATTAATAGCTGTTAATTATCGCTAAAACCTATTAATTAAAAGCAATCAATTAATAAGTTCTCAATCATTACTTAATTTGACAAAACTTTCAAAACTTTTTTTTTAAAAAGATATTCAATCGATTGAACAGTTGTTTTGTGCCATCTATTAGACAGACTCTCAAATGTACTCAAAGATTCACAAATATTGTAAAATTTATTCAAACAATTCAAACCCCTTTAAATCTGTAGAAAGTATTGTGAAAATTATATTTCTCTTTATAAGTCCCTGATACTTTTCGATTGACTAAAACATAAAAAAGGGTTGCGCAAGCACAAATAATCTTTACTTATATTCTAATTAATCCTCTCCTTAAAGGCTTGTCTTATAAAAATTACGCTTTAAAACCTCTTCGATGGCACGTCTCATCAAGTACAATATACAAGTGTAGAGAATATACAAGTTGTTTACTGTTCCATGACATTCGTAAGAAGTCATATGGGAAATTTTGGTTAAACTCCGGTTTAAAAATGTCTCGATTTCATTAATAACAATTTAAACTAAATTAAGTCAATTTACTTGAACCAGAACCAGACTAAGCACCAATTTTTAGCAGATATGGTGAATTTGTTTGACTATCTTATCTCTTAGGTGACCCACTACAATTTGAAAAACACTTTTTACAAAATGATCTCTAAATGAATGGTACGAATTAGAGGTCAAAGTTTGAACTTTTCTCAGGCCCATACCCAGCCCATACCCATATTGAAAAGCCCATACCCTACCCATACCCATGAGCATAAACCCATACCCGGCCCAACCCGAGACCCATGAAAACCCAT
>JAQGCS010000105.1:0-35971 GCA_034702105.1 Fuscozetes fuscipes
TTTCAAGTTTGCTAGATAAACTTTTGACTTATCATTCAAACTTGATATTACTTGTTTACAAACAAATCAAAACCCACCATTTTAATAAAATCTATCCCTTCTCACAATGTTTGGTTACTTTGATTTTGAATTTTGAATTCAATCTGTTCATGCTCAAATTGCTTTGAATATAATATGTTGAAATATGTCCCTCGTTTGGTCGATCGCTGCCTATGCCTGGAATATCTCAAACAAATAAAAACAATATGCTCATATGTGCTAGTAAAGTGTATTTAACATTGTTATTTTGTAAGTTTTGGCAAAGTTTTGATCCTGAACAGCGATGTAAGTGAAACAAACGAATTATCCGGTATTAGGACTTAAAACGATTTTACTGCTAATAATTCAAATATTACTTTATTCTAATTATTGGATTCAATACAAGCAAACAATTAATTGATAGACAAACAAACGACAAGAGATAGACTTTAAAGCAATTAAAAGGATTAGAGATTATCTCATTAGATATCAATATTTTAGTTAAACAGGAGTATTGTATTGATGAGGAATTAAGTCAGAATCAGCAGGGTCTGAAGTATGTCTCCTCACGTTTCCCGTTGAAGAGAGAGCGCGAACTATCTTCGGGTTATAGAGCTTAGGGTCAGATACCATACGAACGAAAAAACTTCTTTTGCATCTGAGACTCATTTTCCTCTTGCGGTCTAACATAAACACTTCGTCGACGGCCTCGTCCTCCACATTCTCTTTTTGTTCCTCCACTTCCTTACGTACTTTAGTATCCATCTCAATTATTTCAAACAAATCTGAAGCGAATTGAGAGATGACATCCACAGCATAATCAATATCTGCATCAGTGGCGCGTTGGGCGCACACACAGAACCGAATGACATATTTCTCATTGAGTGAGGCGGGTACCATGTGCAACTTTCCCGACGCATTGATCGAAGACAACAATTTCTGATTTATTGAATTTGAGCCCTAAACCAATGCATATCTTAAATCGATTCACATTTGTTTTAGTGGAACTTACCTTTAGTCGAAAGCAAACTAATCCTAAATGAACCTCGCTTATTACTTCGAATCTTTCATCTTTTCTGATGAATAATTCAAAACGTTTGGCGAGTCTGACATGCTGATTTAATAAACAAAAAACTTCATTACTTAACAAAATTGACTAAAATTCAAGTCTAAAATACAGACTGTGGACAAAGTTTTGTAAATTTTCATGCACCTGCTCAGAGTATATGAAAAATCCCAGCCCATGTCCATGGTGCAAATCCCATTCTCAGCCCATGCTCTTATCAATAAAAATTCGAACTTCATAATCAATAATTGAAGTCAATTTGCCTGAGTTATTGAAGCCTGGGTCGTTATTTTTATGTGCTGATGGCCAAGTAAATTTAGCTTCAAAAAACGATCATTGAAAGATAAATTAATGAAATTTAATAGATTCGTGTAAAAGGTTGAAAATAACATTCAAGGTTCAAATGACATATAAGTAAAGATCTGAATTAAAATTAATTATTAGATAAATGAATCAAAGTTTCAATAATTGATAAAAAAATGTAAGCTTGAACAGTTATTTCATACTAAGGTAGAAAATGCATCTTCTAATGCAAGTTTTTTGAAGCTAAACTTGGCCAGTATGGTAATAAGACATGGCCATCAGCACGGTTTCAGCTTCGAAAAATATTAATAAGCATGCAAGTTTGAAATTTATTGATCGACGTCACCTCCATATCATTAGATGTTAGTTCACTACAAAAATAACAAAGGTAAATTGGAATAAATAACTTTCACAGTTTTAATATTATTCCACATTTGTCCCTGCACCATATCCTATTTGGCGAATACTCATTTGGCCTTAAATTTATCTGAAGATTAAAAGGGATTCATTTTTGTTAGAATTGATCAAACCTTGACTTCGATGAAATAAAAAGTTTGATTTGGCTGAAAGTTAAAACACATAACACAACAGATATGATCAATTTAACTGAATTTAGCGCAAGTTTAGTAAATATAACTTTTTTCATACTTCTAAATTACCCTCACTTTGATCTAGTAACGCATTTGTAAGCTCCAAAGTGTCAAGATAGATAATGATGGCTTGTTACAATAGTATTGTTCAGGATAGAGTTTACTTGAATATTCGAATTTGTTAGATTTTTCTTGGTAATTTGTTAATTTTTAATACAAATATAATATAAATAAGTTCATGCAAAACATTTAAACTCTACTCCTCAAATAACATTTCGCTAAAAGAGAATTGACCAATTGAAATTATATCAAGATGACTCTCGCTAAATGAGTATTCGCCAAATGAGAAATGGTCAAATGTGGGAGGGTGGGTCGCAGGTACTCAAGTACTAAGAGTGTCCGTTCGAGTTCAAAAACTAAGGGGTATTTGGGTTATACCCCCTTTCGTACGCTTTACTGATGCAAAGCTTTACTAAACGATAGATTAATCTTTCAATTGAAAGTTTTTTCTTAAATAAAGAAATTATTATCTTCTCTGTTGATCATAGACATTCGCAAATAAAAATTACCTTACTGAACTCCTCTTGAAATTCTGAGAACAGAGGCATAACTCTAATCTTATTTCATCAATCTAACTTGATCGCCTTTTTGACTGAATAACTAGAAGCATCCTGCTTAGATTGTTCGATTTGTTCCAAATGTATCTATGTTGTTATTTTAAAACTGAGTGTGGAGGTAATTATTTTGTATTTTGTGTATATATTGATTGTTGTGAAGACTAGACTTTTGAACAGTTGGGCAAAAGGTATGTATTTTTAATTACTTTAAGGCAAATATAATTAAAGTTTTCAACTCTTGTGGCAAACATTTGAAAAATGATTTCATTGAATGACAATCTGTAAGAGTTTTGGTTGAAATGTCTGGAATGCAATCATTATTCAAATAATATTGAATTTTCTCATTAATTGAATAAAATATAAATAATTAAATGAATTTATATTTCGATTACTTCTCGAATGTATTTCTGTAGTCCTTCGACTCCATAATTACGAATAACGAACCAAAGTTTAAGTGATCTAAATCTCCGACTCAGAGGTATTCCCCAGTGCTGTAACACAAAGTAATCGTAAGAATCAGGTTTTCAACAAATGAATAATGAATTAAAGTTCAGAAGCGAATCGTAATATCAATTACGCGATAATCGATTGCTTTTTCAGAGAAGCTGTGCTGCAGATAAAGGGGGTCGACCACCAATGCCTGAGTCAGTTTGAAACGATCTTTGACCCTGGTTCAAATTTTCAAATCAAATATTGAAGCAAAAGAAAATATAAGCTCACCAGAGAAGTGAACAGTCAAAATTGACCAACATCCACTTATTTGGGTTCATATTGAATGATGAGGCGTACTATCAATCAAACTTTTATTTAGAATTTTTTAATTGATGCCATCAAAATGAGTGAGCTGGCATTGTCCCCAAATAGACCTACCTCAATCCCAGACATCAAATATTGAAATTCTGGGCAAATGAAAGCACTTCCTGCATAAGCCGCGTCCACATGAAGCCAAACACCTTAAACAGTTCATTCGAATGTTTTAATAATTATAACTTATTGAAAATGTAAAGCATTCTAGGTCAAAAAATGTTTTATAGATATGTTTATATTATAGTTCTCGAGTTCTTGCAGTGGAAAAGATGTGACTTTAGTGCCTCCTTACCATTATATAATTTTAAGAGAAGGGGACTTTTGAAAAGTAATTTGTATAATTCTTAAAGATATTAATCTAATTATGCTTTTCGCTTTTAGAGCTTGATCCACATTCCCACTTAATCCTATGCTAACATTGAATGCTTCTTTAAGATAAAAATTGAATATGATTCTAGTAGTCTTTGAAATAATTTTTTAATCTCCTAAAAATCTACACTATCTAGTTACATGCGTTACACTTATAGATATATAGTAAAACACAAATATTAAATTGATGGAGTCTAGAAATCTCTACCCTGGTGGAAGAGTCTACCCTGGTGGAAGACCGAAAGTTTCTAGGGGCAGAGTTGTAATGTTAAATTTTGGCAAAATTCTAGAAAGGGGTCAAAACTCTTCGGATTTGAATGACAATTTTTCGACTCCAGAGGGGGGTCAGAGGTCTACCCCTCCTCTTGGCCATCCATGTTTCCACTCACACTTTATCACAATAAAGACTCTTTTGAAGAAATGACCAACCTCAACTATAATGTTATTTTCTTGGGAATACGGTATAAAATGCAAAATCGGCCACTTGCAAAATCGTATCATACCGATAGAATTTAACGAAAACTGAATGGTCCATTAGAAAAAAAAACTAGAACCAATTTGAAGAAATTTGATTTACAACTTTTGTGCCAAAACTGATATTTTTTAAGTCAATAAAATTATTTTCTTCAATAAAAAAAATTGAAATCGAATTTGTGTTCAGTTTTTGATATAATTGATTTAATGCCAAAATTTAAACAATAATATTATTGAAAAACAAGCGCTCAGTAATTGACATTTAGTAGTCACTAAGTAGTAATTAAGCAAGTGACAATTTTATAAGGAGAAAATCAAAGTAAATATTTTAAAGATTTACCTTCTCTTTGACAAACGGGTCCGATCTCATTGAGTGCGTCAAATGAACAGCAAGAAGTAGTGCCGAGTGTTGCCGATACAAAAAATGGGACTAAGCCTAAAGCTCTATCCTCTTCCATTGCTTTTGACAGCGGAGCGCCTCTAAGAGTGAAGTTTTGGTCGGTATCCAGAATTCTGAGTTTTACAAATCCAATCATCGCTGCCTTTTCCACACACGAGTGAGCCTTAAGTGCAAAACACATCGAATATTAAATTATATGAATTGAAAAATCTTTTATTTGACTTCTTTAGAACAATATCCTATTAATTTTGAGAGTAGTATTCCCTCTTCAATGAACGGCTGTTGTTGTTTCAGAACTCGTATGGCGTTATGTCGCGCCGCCAAAAGTGACACTAACACACATTCACTCGCAGAACCCTATTCATTAAAAACACCAAGCACAATCAAATCAAACAATTATTGTCAAAAGCAATGAGAAATAAGACAAAAGTCACAAAAAAATAATTAATCAATTGTTAAGAATTAATCAAAAATCTTAATCATATTTTACTCGATTCAATTGAATATTAGATTAATTTTAAGGAAGTCGTAAATACCTGAATGACTCCCCCACCTTTACTTTTGTGATTAGACAAGCACAAGAACTCTTGAGGCAAACCAATCATCTTTCCCATCCAGTCCAGCATTATTATTTCCAATTCAGTACAGGCAGGACTCGCCGCCTATAATATTCATTATAATAATGATAACCATTTAAACTCTTATAAATTTCAATTACTAGCTTTTTAGTAACCTGAATCATGCACACATTTTTTAATATAAATACATAATCTTCTCACACGATAGGGCCTTTTATATCACATTTATTCATTAGATATACTTATCAAGTTAAATTAATGTTTTTATACTATTCTGTTTAAAATTCAAAGCAAAGAAAATATGTATTTTTACAACCATTTTGCTGATTATTTTCCATATAACTTTTAGGAAAGTATTAAGCCTAGGGGTGCGGAAGGGGGTATAACTTTGGTCTCGAGGAAACCCCCTAGATTTAAGGAAAATCGGACCCACCCTCGCCGAGTTGGAGATCCCTCAAAGATTTTATTGTAAATTCACATGTAGTAGATATCAAGATGACCATCAGTTCGATTACTACCAAACTAAAGTATCATGTATACTCAAACAAAACTGTGGAATAAATTAAGCTTGAATCAGGAATGGGCAAGATCCGCTACTCTAGGCGGGTCTGTCAGAATCTTAGGTGAAGTAGGAAATGGGTTCCAGCTTCATATTTAGTTTAAAATATTGGACCACAAAGATCCTTTAGTTAAGAGAATCCGTGATTTATTATTAGATTGTCCATAACATAACATAACATAACATAACATAACATAACATAACATAACATAACATAACATAACATAACATAAGACGAAAAAAATAAGCGATATTTTGTCATTTATTGATAAATTAAGTAAAAAGTCTTAAATATAATTGAAAAATTGATACCCAGGAAAATCCAACGCATCCGATGGCATCCGAAAGCATATCGGCCAGAACCGAGGGATAGGAATTACCAGCGGGAAAATATGCATGAAATCTTGGATGCTGCCAATGTGTGACTCCGGGCATAATATACTTTTCAAAGTCTTTCATGATTTTATCCCAATCTTCTGATCTTTTTGGTGCCGATTCTGGGAGAAAATCCTTGAGATATCCAGGTTCGACATCAGGTGTAACCCTTCTTTTAGAGATTGTTTCCAAATAATCTGCGATGTAGTCAACCATTTGTTTTCCGCGACGACGGAATTCTTGAGTATCCATTTGTTGACTGCAATTGTCGTCAAAATTGTTTTCTTTAGTTCTTTCAAACGCTGAGGACGTGACGAGAGATTCCTTTCGGTCGGATGTTGTCGTCTGAGTAGTTGTTATCTTCGCATTAGCTGTCGATGGCATTTGCGGTGATTGCGGTGACTGTGTTCTACTCAGAAAAGAGCGACAATCGCCAAAAAGGCGTAAATAACACAACCAATCGAAGTGCCACAGTTTGGATCAATTACTCAATTCTTGTGAAAGCAATTTGAAGCAAACAAAAGAAAGAAAATTGTTTGAAAGCACTTCAATCTGAATGAATTTTCATTGATTTGGGTGTAATTTGATCCAAAATCGATTGAAAAGTGTTGTTAAGGACAGTGTTTACAATTATTGCACTCATTTGAAGTGTGGTCAATGATTTGTCTCTGGACTTTGGAAAACTTTCGATACCGATATCACTTTATTTTCAATTATTATTCTAATAAAAGAAATAATCGAAGGATTTGATAAATCAGTCGATAATTGTTATAATTATTGATTAATTGGAGAGAAAACAAAAACTTTGATAAAAATGGAAATCATTACACTTGACAGTGACTTGACTTCTATAGATAACTAGTAAATTGAGTGCCACCGCCGTTCCCACCAGAATGGAATCGGTTTCCTTAGAAACCTTCTTATATGAGATGTTTGGAAGTCAGAAATTTTTCTTTCATTTGAAGCTATGTTTGAGTGCATCATATTTTCATTTGATAGCCTTCTTTTCAATTAACTAAGAATTCCTCCGAACGTCGTCTATGACCCTTTTATGACCCCTATCGCACATATTTATATAGAATAAATTGTTCATCTCTTCAATAAATTGTGAGCGAAAGGCATTCGTGTTTAAAAATATTCGCATTTTTATGAGAATAATCAAAGGCAAGGGATGATGTATTGTGTGCTCTTTGTCTGCACACAGCTATAAGTTATAACTCACTCCTAAATGAGTGTTCAGTTATGTCACAATTAAGGATGGTAAAAAACGTCTTAAAACGTCCTAAACCTTTGGATTTGTATAACACGTTGTATTAGTTATTATTCGTTTTTCCGTTGTTCTTGAAATTGCTTAATCCCTAGAGAATTACTAGATTTCTACTATCAGGTGATCAGATGAAGCCGAATAAAAGTAATTTGCTCTATTTATATTTTATTTCATAACTGAAAGGTTTTAGTAATTTTATAGAAATGGAAGCATAATAAAACCTAGAAAGTTACTCTCACACGATAAGATCCTTTATAACTCTTCAGGTATTTTTATCAAGTTAAATTATTGTTTTTATACTAATCTGTTTCAAATTTTGAGCGAAGAAAAAATATATTTATAATATGGTGTATTTTTGTTATTTTCGATAATTTAAGAGCATTTGAACTGGATTAGACTCAGTTATCTTAATTATAACTGAATATAATGTAATTTAATCATTTTCAAGGATTATTTTTCATCATTTTATCACATATTGCAGCCAAAACTTTACACCAATAGAATCAGTTGATGTTTTATCTAAAAAATGCTCTGTTTTTCTATTTATCACACGATTTATACCAACTTTTGTATTGATGACATCCTTAGTCACAATCGATTAATTGTGAGAATGGGAACAATCGGATCAATTTTTAATATTTCACGAGATCATAATTGTGTCAAGTTGAATCGCTATTCCCTCTAATTGATCCCTAACTTAGTTTTATCCAAAATTTAATAGGTATTCAAATATTTTTAAAAATTCAAGAATCAATTTATAGTAAAAGGAGCAAAGTAATTTCACAATCTTCAACAGAAATTATAAGATTATCATTTTTTAAAAATTTTCTATGAACACATTAAATCTTTAGTTCAAAGTAGAAAGTTAAATCTAATTTTAAAACTAAAATTTAAGAAATGAGCAAGGGATAGCCAAATATGTGAAGCATATTATATAATCAGGGATGGGCAAGGTCCTCGACCTTAGGGAGGGGGGGTCCCTTGGACTAAAAAAATTAGGGCGTATAGGGGGTATTTTCCAGACTCACCGGGAAAAATCTCACAGCCCCCTTGTGAGCTTTTTTCTAAATCTCCAAAATTTCGACAAAAACTCATAAAATTCGCTAAAAAACCTCAAATATTTGCCGCATGGCTTCGCTCGGCGAAAACTTCGACGTTGACTAGCGTTTGCGTTCGCCTCGCTCGGCGGGGGGTGGGATGAGGGTCCGATTTGCCTCAAATCTAGGAGGTCTCCTCGAGCCCAAAGGGGTATTTCGGCTATGCCCCTTACCCATCCCTGTTATATAATAGTCATTCATTCAATTAATACAATATGTACTTGATTCAAATTAATTGGAATAAGTGGAGTAACCTGATAGGCCTTACTGTTATTGAAAGGAAATAAATACTTGAGGTAATAATATATTTTGGTATTTTTTATAGCATATAAATGAATATTTTTGCTTCAAAAATCATTTTCCCTAAAATTTTCTTGAATTTCACCCAGATTTATTGTAGTTGTAAATATACAAGTTTACATTTGGTTGTATTTTCCGTGAAGTTCCAGTGAAATTATAAAGGTTTCAATTTACACTGCTTTGAATTACTGGTTACAGATTTGAATTTAAATTGATTTATTGACTGAACATCTTTTGGATCAAATTCATCAGTGAAATCATCGAATCATTATTAATATTTGAGCCAAAATACAATGCATTCAATGAAAGAATTCGAAAAAGTTGTAAAAAGAATTTGATTAAAAACCAGGAATTTTCAAACAACCAATAAATAAAGCTTTTGTGGCTGCCCTCAGCTTCCACAATTCCACAAAAATAGGGTTTACTAGTGCCAATTGCAGTTTTTTGTGTAAAAGTCTGACATTTTTACTTTCTCAAGGTTTTGATATATTTTTCGAGCATATTAAAATCCTTAATATGATCTCAAATGACCAATCTGATCTCAAAATCAGAAACCTGGTCAGAAACCTACTTGGTCATCTCTGGTTTTTATCAAATCGAAATGAAAGACGTTAAATGTATTTTCATATAATAGCATTTTTACTGCTCAATTTTTAAAAATCAAATTGATAATGTTTTTGTTACACTATTTACTAGAAGCATGTTAATTAATTTTTTTTACTAATATTTGAATTGAAATTTGGAACTTTTCTAATGTTTGCATAGAATGGAAAATGTGTTCCCACAATGAAAATGAAGAATTAAAATAGGATTCAATTAATATAAAATATGACTAGGATGAAACATTAATCAAAACTCTTTGCGACTATCGATGGGATTTCAATTAATACTGCGTTCAAATCACAGATAATTCTTGGTTTTCATTGGAAAATGCCATAAATTAAGGCAATCTTTGTCTCACCAGTGAGTCGAGTGGAGTGAAAATAATTGATGCGATGGCATTCAAAACACTTTCTCATAGAGAGCCGGTTCAATCATTCATAATTTTTGTTCAAGTTTTGAAGTTGTGATAAGTTTGTGGTCCTTTCCTACATCAGTGTAAGTCCAGAACGATAGCAGCGGTAAGTCGTGGGAGACTTTTTAACGCAAAGGCAAAACCAGCAAAAAGTTTAATGTATTTTGACTTCTGCAAACTGGACCCCCGCCGGCACCCATTCCTGTCAGATCTGAGCACAATGCTTACCCTGCAAAAACAATATGCAGTTTTGCTAACAAACAGATTCTGTGCAAATAAAACCTATTCCTAAATAAAGTAATGGCAATGAGTCGCTTGAATGCCAATTATTGACCTCTTCTTCCTGTTTATCATTACTTTTATGATTAGGATCTCAATAAAAATCAAATATCAATGAGGAGAATATATGAGAAGAATTGCAAAACTTTCAAACAATTATTGTTTTGGACGCCCATAAGTCAGGTGACAAATGGAAACCGAGGTGTTGTCAATTCAAGAGCTACCGGAGCTAATTGTAGCCATACCTAACAGCTCACGAACAAATTGTTTTCTTCATTTTTGTTTTGATTAATATTATTATTCAATTGAAAGACACAAAAGCATACATTTCTTGGAGAATAGGTCTGAGTCATAGGTTTAAGGCATATCACTGTCTGTACTTTGGTTAGAGGCAAATGTTTTTGTGTTAGCATTAGTCAAATACGGGTGAAGTCGACAGAATTTTCTCATCACAATTACGCTTTACTTCCAAGAAAAAGATTTTTTCGGTCTTTCCCTTTAGTGAAGAACTGACAGACAATGAGCTAAAGTTTACCTGAGCTTCTCCTAAATCTTAAACATTGTCAATGACAATTTGTCACTGTCAAAGGGGAGAACATGAAGCTTTTCTAACCTAATTATTTTACAGCCCATCATTAAAGTGTAGGCGATCATCAAGTATTGAGCGTCCAACCAGTAAAGCAGTTTTTCCCTGGGGGACAAACTCTTTAATCTGCGCCTGTGATTGGCTTTCAAAACAATCGTCACTCGACGATAAGCGTCCCATACTGTATGGGCCATACACTCTGCCATACACTCTGGCATACACTCTACTTTTTGAACTTTGTACCCACAAGCACCGCCCAAAGCACTGCTTCTCCAAGTGCATACAGAATAAAAACTCAACAAAACTTTCAACGATTTTGAAACTTCTCAACTAATTATGGCAGTATCTGGTACTCTTGGAATTCGACAAATCTTTGCTGGATATCCTTTTCAAGGTAAAATTAAATAATTTTATTTGCTTGAAAATTCTGTTTATTTGATATAAATATGCAGAAATATATAAATAAGTGAACGATAGTGTCTAAGAAATCTTTGAATTCTTGGATACCTAATAAAAGGCTTGAGTAGACAGAATCAGATGTGTAAGATGTGTTACTTCACTTTAACACGAAAAAATATTTGCATAAATTCTAAACAAAAGTTGGATAATATCAATAATATTACAGTTCAGAGTCTAACTAAATTTAATTTTATGATTTTTTTTAATTTTGCAAATGCAACTCCGTAATATTGTGCTCAATATATTTTGTGCTTGCATAAGTTTGCTAAAATTTGTACGAAACTTTAGCTTCTAAATGATGTTATTAAACAAATATAGAGAATTTACATTTTTAGGAAATGTAAAATAGTATTTATGTTTTGTCAATTACTTTTGGGTGCGATTTTGAAATTATAGAAGTTAGCACAGTTTAGGCCACCAAAGGATTCAAGTCTAGATGATCTAGAAGGGGCAAAATTCCAGCCAAAATCCTTCCGAAGGTCGATGGGAGGAAATTGGCCATTTTCCGCCATTTTGTCCTTAAATATCGCGGAGAGGTTCCTCGGAGTCGATCCTAGGGGAATTTTCGATTCTATATATAAATATTCTGAAAATATCCCCACTAGCCACCTGAAAGTTAGTTTGTTCAAATCAACAGTTGCTGTCAAATAATTGAAATGTGGCGATAATAGAATATTAGTGATAAACTACATTCAAAAGAAAGGGTTTTTGTAATTATGCTATAAATTAGATGAAAATCTGTGAGAATATGTGAGAATCATTTCGAGGTTATATATAAGAGTTGTACAAACAGTTACTTCTTCACAACTTATATTTCTCAGAGGTGTTGTCTCCATAATAACCTTTGACCGCAGTAACAATAAAAGCCTAATTCATACAAAAAACCAAATTATGTAATATATTATCTAGTATGTTCTATAAGCTCACACCTAAAGCATTTTTGTTGTTTGTTAGCGGCATTTGTTGTAGTATTTCCTATTAGTCTTAAAGCTAGTGTTAAACCCTTTTGTGGCAAACAATCGGCAAAAGTGAAAATCAGTAGAAGTCGTTAATCACTTGAGAATATGACATTAAATTAAAGCATACTTTGCGAGTAAAACACATATGTCTTCAATTATTGAACACTTAGAAAATGTACTCAATTCTTAATACCAACTATTTTTCAGCTAGATAAATTCAAAAAGTATTATACATGACTTTTGTTTAATAATATACTGAAAAAATGAAAAAAAAATTGCAAGTTTCCAAATTATTCTTTCTTAATTTGTCAAGATATATTAATTAGACATTTGATAATAGTTTTAAAGCGTTTAGTAAGAAATAAAATTCATTTTTAAATGTTATTCTGAAGTCTTAAAACGTGGTAATATTAAAAAGGCACATTTTCAAATAATAAGAGTTTACAAGTCTATCACAATAATGAATATATGGTTTGTATTGAAACTAATCAATAATGTGTAGTGAAATGAAGGCCAAAGGGTTGACACCAATTGTGGGACAATCCTAATAGAATGAGTGATGCTTCCAATGGACCACTAATTAACTAAAATATTGTATTAATGACCGAAATAGAGAACCTTAAGTCAAACCCTCTATTTTCTCTCCAAATGGCCACCAATTGATTAGTCCAAGTTAAGCTTTACTCTAATGATCACACTGTGAACATACTTCTTGTGTCTAATTAAGTCTTTATATGAGAACAATGTTGTGATTTGAAAGTCTTTTGCGAATTCTATTTCATTGAAACATTTTGTCGAGTATTCAACTCAACAATAATGTCCTCCAAATGGAATTCACAAAATATTGAAATTATAAGTTTGCTCCAAGGTTTAAAATCAATATCAACACTTCTTCATTTCACTTTCAAATTATTTTTTCGAAGGTCAAGGACGTGTCAATCAACTAGGTGGTGTTTTTATCAATGGACGACCACTTCCGAATCATATTCGGTATAAGATCGTGGAGATGGCAGCTGCGGGAGTGCGCCCGTGTGTAATAAGCCGTCAGTTGAGGGTTTCTCATGGATGTGTGTCCAAGATACTCAATAGATATCAAGAAACGGGCAGTATTCGTCCAGGAGTCATAGGCGGCAGCAAACCCAGAGTTGCCACTCCAGAAGTCGAAAAGAAAATTGAACAATATAAAAGAGAAAACCCTGGAATTTTCAGTTGGGAAATCAGGGACCGACTTATGAAGGTAAATATTTTTAAAAATATTTTTAGCATTCAAAATTAAGTTATTCATTAGTTTATAGATTTGTAATTTGTAATCAAAACTTTACACTCTAGTTCCATTTGTTAAGAATCAACCTGATCGGTTGAGACAAATTAGTTGATAAAGTAATAAGTTGGTCCTCATATGTCACCAGTTTTAAAATACAAAATTATATCAATATCTAAACTCTATATATGCTAAAATAAGCTAGTCGTTGATATTTGGTTATTAAAATTCATTAAACCAGCACATCAGTATCATTCGAAAAAATTCATAAATATTAATACATTGATCAGTTCATAAAATAAAATTGATGGAATCAAATCAATACTGTTTTATACAGATATTGATAAAAAATGAAACTTATTTAGTACCACATCTATGGGTTAAGAACTATGTATTCGTCTATAGGTTGATAAATTAGGAACTGTGCTAATATTGATACAAATGGAACTAGAGTATAATTGAAAAAAGTAAAGTTCATTTAAACTTTTTATTAATAGGAAGGAATTTGTGACAAAAACACAGCTCCGAGTGTTAGCTCAATCAGTCGTGTTTTGCGCGGAAATTCTCGAGGCAATGATTACCGGAGTGGTAATGAAAGTGATGTGTCAATCAGTGATATGTCTGGCCGTAAGGACCATAGCATCGATGGAATATTAGGCGGTAAGCAAATAATTTGACTCAAATCAAACGATTGATTAGTTTTGCCGCTTATCTCATAAATGGTGTAATATTTGCGTTCAGAGCTTCTAATAGAGAGTCCCTTAAATGCATTGTAGGCATGAAGTGCTTTATACTAATGCGTAAGATCTGATTCTCATCGCATATTTGTCTCGTTTGTATGCATTATAACTACAGTATAACTAAGTAGTAAATAAGCATGCTATACCTAAGGTACCAAATCAACTTAGAGTGTATATTGACACCACTTGAGACCTGCAAACAGCAATCAGCAATGCACTGATGACAAAGTGCAGCAGATGGTGATGGCATGCATGGCCATTCCAAATTAGCACCTTTTTTACAACTGTTGGACACTTTTTGTGCGTGAAATCACGGCAGCCGTTCTTAATATGGAAGCACTGCTCTCTATATTAAAGTTTAAATATATTCCTCTCTTATGATGGTTTCAAAGTATAGAAAAGTTGAGTCCAACAAATCAGGAGACAAACCATTGTTCATAAACAGCATCGAAGTCTAAATCGGAAAAGTGTTCCTCATTTGAATGGCAATGAAGTATAGCGAATCTTTTTTCATATATTTCTTTTTTGGTGTTCCGTTCACATGTAGGTCCTATCATTGAATGGGACGTTACGCTAATTTAGAACAGAGTCAGTCCTGACTTTCGCTCCACTCTCTCATCACAGACAGAACTGTTGCCCTGATATGTGGCGTACATATCGAACAATATCTAATGGCTTATATTCAGTATAATATTCATCGAACCAATTGTGTTGAGAGGAGAGTCGGCAGAAGTCAGTCATAGCGTTCATAATTGACAGCATTTAGCGAATGAACAACGATTGCGATTATACATCATTTGCAGCGATTCATAGACACAAAAAACAACTTTTGATTCATTCGAACTCATGTTTTATCCAATAGTTTGTTATTTTCATTCGTTGTGAGCGCCGACAACTTTACGCCTATTGTCGACACCTGTGATAGGTTTAAGCGGACAATTGCCTCTCATTGTTTGCCTACCACTGCATTAGTCTTGTGATCTGCTGTTTAACAGTAAATGTGATAACTTTGACTCATCTTTGGCTTAACTTATTTAATGTCCGATTGTTAGCATTGAATCCTTTAAATGCGGTCTTTCTCTCAAACATAAGAATTCGGTAGTCTTTTAGCCTTTTTTAGTTTTGCTTTCAATAAACTAAACATAAAAATGATAGCTTAAGAACTCCTTTTCGTTGATTAGATAGCCAAGAGCATTGAGTGCTTAGTGGGAGGCCATCAGCCAGAAATGTCCCTAATAATAGCAAAGTTGGCTAATATTGTGTCCCATTGTTTGTGTGAATATCGAACATAACATTCAATGCTTTTGCATGAATTCCCCACAAGAAATACAAAGCAAAGGACAAATGCAATCAGATGTATGTCCTATATGACCAGCACTGACCCCACGCAGAGTACTTCAATATACATCTTGTACTACATTGTGATCCACTGCATGCAGTCGTTGTCGGACAGCGACAAAAGTCATTGGAGTCACAACTGTTGAGTACAAGTCATGATCACCGATCAATGCATAAATATGAGGTGTGAGCCCTTTAGCGGCCCGTTTGAACTCATTTTCTACATTGTTACTCAATTCTTAGCCCACCATCAAAGGTAACGCCAAAGAATTCAAAAAACATATCATAAGTGCCTTTGAATTTCAATATTACTAACGGTGTGGCCTAAGGTCCTATATTTTCAACACTTTCATCAAAATAACCTTGCACTCAACCAAATATTTAACATTTCAATGAAATCTAACTGAAAACTACTTTTATCATAAACAGCAAACAATTTTCATTCAATTTTTAATGCTATGAAAATTCCAATTTAATAATTTTTAAAGGGAGTGACCTGGTACAAGGTTGTAAGAAGAAATACAAATGATCTGGGATGCACAACCTTGATTCAGTGAGGCACTTATAAGCTTGATATTTATGTCAAAATTCATTAAGCTTCATTTGTTCATTCATAAAATCAGTGACATAAAATAGCAAACAAATAGGACATGGTTAATATGTGTTTTTGTTCTCTACCTTGATACATATGTTACTATCTATATTAATATGACGGTGTACATGAGCAGTCTATCATTCACTATGTATTAAGCTTTGACACTCTGTGCTCTACGCAAAAGATAATAAAATTTGTCTGCTTTAGTAAACTGATGTCTAACATAATAAACGCTGATGCGTTCAATTTGAGTGATAATGAACTTGCCAACTTATATTTAATGAGGAATTTAAACAAATGAATTATGTAATACTTATTATTATTCTGTATTTGATTCTTATTTTGAACTTGTTGACTTTGTTTTGAGAATGAATTTTGAACTTAATTTATTATTGCAAGTTGCAACCCTCGTATAATATCTACTAAAGTAGAAAATGCATATTGCATATAATCTCACAACTTTGTTCCCACTCACTACACTTTTAATTATGGTCATTCGCCGATAAAAATTATCAATTTGGATTCTTCAGGGTATTACAATTTCAATGATACCAGAATGAAAACGGTTTGCCATTTATGATAAAGATAGTTCAGCCAGATAAATTACAAATTCATTTATGAAATGCATTGGAATGCAATCATTAAAAATATGAATTTACCCTCAAATAGGCCGAAGCGGTGATGACTCCGATTGCGATTCAGAACCGGGAATACAACTGAAGCGAAAGCAAAGGCGATCGCGAACTACATTTACTGCCGACCAATTGGAAGAACTCGAAAGATCTTTCGAAAGAACGCAGTACCCTGATGTCTACACCAGGGAAGAATTGGCACAAAAAACCAAACTGACTGAAGCGAGAGTTCAGGTAATCATCAAATCAAAAGTTTCTTTTAAGGTTTTGGTCAAAATCAAGTGTAAAATGTGCTCAAATCAATTATAAAAGGTTTGGTTCAGTAATCGTAGAGCGCGGTGGCGAAAACAAGTTGGTGGCTCACAAGTGAGTGCAGGCTTCATGCCTAACACATCACCCTTACCATCCGTGCCTCCGACTTCAACTTCCAGTCTCAACATAAGCCCATATTCTTCATCTAATATTCCTTCACATTATATGGATGGCCACGAATTTGGACACAATGGTATGTCTCATCCATCATTTTAAACATATAATCTAAGCTTGCATAATTTGTATATATTTAATAATTATTCAATAATTGTAATTCTGATATTTGATCAGAAACTGGTTGGAGTGTCAGAAATAGTCACCAAAGTTTTGGGCCTTCAGTTCAGTCTTCATTTATGTCATCACATCAAGTGCCCGCACACCCATCACACCCATCACACCCATCACATCCAACCTATTCAACTGACTCTTTCAGTCAACCGATGCTCAATATCTTGAACCCAAATAATATCGGCGGACATTCAAATGTAATAAACAATGAGTTTCAATATAACGCTCACAATAATAATGACAGCATTGGATCGACTCCTTGGACTCCATCTTCATTGAGTTCATCCAGGAATTTGAATGAATCGAATTCATGGTCGCACACTACCTTTGTTGCCACTAATCCAGGTTATCAAACAAACTCTTATCTTTTCTGATTTTTTTAAACATTAAATTAAAGGCTGCTTATGATCATAGACAATTAATGAAGGGGTTTGACCAGGGATAAGCAAGGGTTTCGAGCTCAATTTTTGATGAGGGAGGTTTTTCAAAAATTTTCAAACTCAAAGCCCCCTTGCACATGTTTTGGATTCTACAAAAATTTGGTAATTATAGAGAACCCCTTTCTTGATTTTGATGAGAGCCCCTTCCTAAAACTGGTTAACACAATTTATATGTTCATGCACAAATAAATATGTTCATTATGTTCAAACCAATTATCGCTTAATCTTTTAGAATTGCATTCAATCTATTTTTAAATTATTGAAATACTATAATAAAGTAACTACTAGACTCTAGTAACTAGAGTGTATTAATTATAAAATAGCATTCGTTATATTGATTTATTACCATATGCTTATATATATAACTATTTATAACTATTTATATATACATATGCTTGTATATGAACATATATCGAGAATGCGCAAGGGGGTATAACGCAATTACCAACCACTAGCATTTGAGCCCTATGCCAAACGATGTGAGGAAGCAAGATTTTTAGGGTTTTTCTGCATTTTCTCATTTTCGGGACTCTCCTCTGATCTAAAAATCATTTTGCCTATTAATAATACCCTTCTAGTTTTTAATAGATCACAGTTAGCAAGATCATTATATACATGTATATTTGCTAAATCTTGGCATATACATTTACATATGGGTGCGCAAGGTCCGTACCTTAGGTCACTGTCAGATTTAGCAAATATACATGTATATAATGATCTTGCTAACTGTGATCCATCTGCTAACAAAAGCTAAATGTATAATTAAAATACAGTGCAGTGTATAAAAGACTCCGAAAATTCAGTTTAAATAAACTATAAAAATATTTTAAAATTTGTATAAAATTAAAAAAAAAGAGAAATAAATATAAAAATTCTGTTTATAATAAATTTTGATTAAAAAATAAAAAATATTCGATTGAATGTTAAAAATCATTCTACCGGTTGTCCGACTAAGTACCTTTATTGCAGCGTTTAGGCGTTCGATGGCCAATTCACTGTATAAGACTGGTTACAAAATGTTCTTGATCATTGAATTTGATAATTCAATGAGCTCTACTCAAATATTAAGTATTATATTCAAATTAATCATAAGTTTGTCAGAAAAATAAAATGATTAAATTGTAAAAGTATCATGTTTTAAAACAAGATTAGATTAGATTTACTGGTGCTAAATTCTTCCTTTCTCAAATTATTATTGTAAAAGCTATTTTATCTATAAAATTAGACCTTGAGGCTACTATATTCATTAATATATGAAGACAATTTGTGTCTTAAAAATGAGTAATATCATATATCATATACGGTGTATAGTGGCCACCGGGAGCCTAAACGTTACTTTTGTGAAAAACCGGGTGTTTTCAAAAAAATTGGAAAAATAATGAGCGTAAACACTGCTAATAAATTAATTGATGAAAAATAATGATGAACAAACTAAATTCAGGGTAACTTACGAATATTTATTTACTATTTTTCAGTTATATATGAATTTCTCAAAAATTTAACAATTTATTTATTAAAATGACATTTTATTGGGATATCTGCAAATGCTCAAGCCAAACCCTCTGACTTTCACAAAGGTCGACAAACAGCCCAAACTCCCAAAATTGTTAACCATAAGAAAACTTTTAGGAAAAGCCAAATGAAGTGGATGAGATTGCTGATCCCTCATTTCATTGGATCTGTTTTAATTGAAAGTGTCTTTAATTTGAAGCTCAACATTGAAATCACTGTTAAGTTATGAAAATATTTGTTTCAATTTAAAACATAATTTCAATGAGCGGTGAATCGAATGAAATACTTTTAAAAAGAATTACATATAAACAGTGAAAATACAATTTTACAAAACAATAACAACTCTGAAAACAATACAATAGAATCATTAATAATGATCACAAACAGTCTTCGGATCATAAGTTAGGTTTGATGTCGTGTTTGCAATGATTTAAGTACTTTTCTTCAAATCAAAATCCTTAACTCAATTTTAAAATGTTGACAGATTTTGAATGATTCAAAGCAAATTAATTCGTATTCACAAATTGATGATATTTGTCCTGGTCAATAAAACATATTGACAGTTGAATTGAGAGCTACTTTTTGTGATAACCATCAAAAGCGGATGATTTCTTAGAAATTCTTGTTTGAATATTTTGCAATAAATATATAAATATTGCGTCCATTCAATAAGAAGAGTTTAATTTCACTAAACCACAAATCAGTGATCACTCAAATGGTAGGATTTGATAGTTTAAGTTGTTTGAGGTATTCACCAAACAACACATTTTTTGTTTGGATTCATTGGTGTGTCTGCTTTACACTTGAAATTCTTCAAAATAAATAATTATTGAATCACTCATTAAATGATCAAATGATAAAAACCTCTGCGAATTCCTTAGAGTTGGAAATTGTTCCGACCACTCGAAATTGTGCTGGGCTGTGCGGATCATTCAATATTTGAAGTTTCAAAGCCTCTGGTGTGCTGGTCGAACACCACACCTGAGCAAATCCCACAAAAAATAGCTGCAAGTTTGTTAAATTGACCCCTGGAAGTGGCAGCTCTTTTGGATGTTTACTCAGCCACGACTTATACGCCTAAGCAATAGAACACACATTTGATTCAACAAATCACTCGTATCCTGACTTACATTATAAGCTGCGGCCAATCCTCCGTTGTCGGCCACATTCTCGCCAATAGTCTGCTTACCATTTACCTGGTACATTTCATATGAAAAATATTTGATCTGAGAAACTAAAAAGTAAATGGATTACATGATCGGAGCCAACATTGTACTGGGAATATTGTTGAATAAAACATTTCATTTTGTCCTCAAACTTTTTTATGGTATCGTTTTTCCACCACTGGTGTAAATTTCCAAATTTGTCGTACTCTCGGCCCTGATCTGACACAACCCATAAGTAAATGAACTAATGTTTTCAGTGGTCACAAGTATGGAATACCATCAAAAGCGTGGCTCAATTCGTGTCCCATCACTACACCCATCGCTCCGAAGTTTAAAGATTTCGGATAATTCACGTCATAGAAAGGGGCCTAAAATTTAATAATTATTTTTTGTTATACCAAAAATACCCTGTGTCTGAATAAGCCTCCGATCTTATAATATATAAAGCCATCCAAAAGATACCGGAAACTTATTTGAACATTCAATGTATATATAAATTGTTTGGATTACCTGAAGAATTCCTGCGGGAAATACTGTTTGAAGACAATTAATAGAAACAATATTAGTCATTAAAGCGCTTTATTTGTATCCATTGAATCTGTTGAAGACTAACCTATTTGATTTTTAGTTGGCGTATAATATGCATTGACAGTCGGCGGAGACATTTCCCATTCGGATTTATTTGCCTAAATAATAATCAATGAGTCAAACTCTGAAATAATATCCTTTAAAAGTACCATTTTGTCAATTTTCTGAAGGTTCTTGATCAGAGCAAATTGATTTACCCGAATATTGTTTTCAAAATACTCATTATCAATGAAATCAAGCTAAAAGAAAAAAAAATGTATAAGTTGAAATGAGATGCAATGATTTTATTACTCCTTTGTATTTCTCGTTGAGTTTGTTTTCGTCGAGAATGAAATCGGGAAAACCAATCATATCAGTGATGGCGTCGGCCTACAAATTCACAACTTATACATTCCTAACATTTGAGAAGTCATAATATGATTTACTTTCTCTTTAGCTAATTGTCGGGTGTGTTCATCCATCCATTGAAGATGTGGTAAATTGTTTTTAAAGGCATCTCTCACTTCTTCAATCATAGATTGTGCCATCAGTTTGGAATCACCATGAAACACTTCTCTCACAAACATGGCCCCCAAAGCGAAGCCCATCACACCGTTGGTGTCTGAGACACAATATCTCCAGGGAGACTCACTACCCTCCGAACCCATTAAAGCTTTTCGCAATACTTTGGAGGCTTCCCTGAATGGCTTTGATAGACAGGATGTGAGTGATTGTACGACAGACCATCCCATGTAATTGGCCAGTATACTGCAATATTTGGCCATGTTACCAACATTAAACTCAATTTATAAACTATTACATTTTGCCCTCATCGTCACTCAAGTGCTCTTCTATAAGAACTGACAGATTTGTCATATATTCGGGCGAATAGACAACAATCGGCTCGTTTTCAGTGATATTTCTTTGAATTTGAAGAAAAGCGAATCTGAAATATGAGACCCAATCGATTGCTTTTGACTTTTGGTTCAATTCTTTTAAAGTCATTCTGTGATACGTCTGTTCGTCATCTCTTCTTTTGTCGGCCGGAATCGTTATCTTTAAAAATAGGATTTTAGAATAGAATTGATTGAATAGATTGAGAATACCTTGGCCAATTTCTTTTCAAATTCTAAAACATTTGTCATTTGAATTTTGGTGTTTTCTTCCTCTCCTCCCAAAAGGACTCCAACTTTAGTCATATAAGTGAGATATGCCTTCAAAACCTATAAATAATTAATAGTTGAGTTAATAGAACAAAGAATGATCAAGATGAAAATGTCATTGCTAAGAATTTATTGGGCAAGAATTAGGAAAGGATTGACAATTTTATAATACCTCATCATCATCAGTTTTGTTAATATAATAATCTCTGGACGGAAGGCCGAGTCCGCTCTGATCTATTTGTATAATGTTCCTGGTGGAATTCTTCTCATCGGCGCCAACCGCCCACGAGAACAGTCCGCCCCGATTATATTTGTTGTGCAATATTTCTAAAGAATTTTGAAATTCCCATTTTTTGGCAATAAAGTCACGGCTAATGTTCCAACCATTTATCTATTCAACAATGTAATAATTATTGAAATGAACACATAACCATTTAGTTTATCTAATTTAAGTACACTCGAACCTCCCAGTTGTGTAGTAAAATTTTCACCTAGAATCACCTAACAACAGGGAGAATACACAACAGGGAATGGTTATAAATTCTTATACAAATCAAATTCTGAAGTTTAATTAGTAACAATGATTAATAATTTTACCTATTTACTAGTTAGGTTTAATAACTACTACAATATCTTTTTGAGTTTATAACAGTAATGAAATGTTTTATTATAATAATCTGAAAAATTCACTGAAAACATGACAACAGAGAAAGATTTGAACCATTTTCGTCACATCTAATGCCTAACAACTGGGAAAATGTGACAACAGGGAGGTTTTGGGTTCACAGCAGGGAGAGAATTTTAACATAAATGCTATGGGTGTTCCGCCAAATATGGTAAATGTTATACACAACAGGGAAATATAACAACACAGAGATTCACAACAGAGAGGTTAGAGTGTAGTTTTTAGGCAAAAATTAATAGTTTACTTTTGTTAACAAATCCTGCATTGGTTTTGGCCCATATTTCTCAATGGTTTCATTTTTGTCAACACACGAGTGATAATATGTTCTTGCCTTTTGCTCAGCACTACTCATACTTTCGTCGGGTTTTTTCTCTTCTTATATTTAAAAAAAGATATCATTTGTAAGAAAATAATTAAATCAGGAGTACCCAAGGGAGATCGACGATTATTCCCCTAGAATCATTCGATTTGACCCAATAGAATTTTTCAAAAAAGTAACATTATAGTAACATTAAACCGAATAAGTTTGTCGAATAAATATATATTTGAATACTCTGCCACTCTCTTTAATTCTTTACCTATTTTTATAAGGAATGAGAAATGTTTTTCTAAATTTGTAAACCATTTGTATGACTATTTTTGAATCAATTTGTAACTCTTAAGACTTGTTCTTTAAGAATAAAGTATTATTATTATTATTATTAACACCCCCTCTCGCCTTTGGGAAAAATTATCCTCTAGACCCCCTCTAGAGCCGTCGATCTTGGTCACCTCTGAATTAAATAAAACTAACCAAGAACGTTTTTCATGACTAGTTGATTCTCCTGCCACAGTTTGCCGAAAGTTCCCCAAATAGACTTTCCATCGGGTAGAGGATTGTCTTTAATCCAACCACCACATGAGTATTGATAAAAATCATGACAGGGATCTATTTGTGAGTCAATAGCATTGATAATAGCACTGGCCACCGTCACACAAGAAGAGGTCAGACAGTACTGAGCTATGAATTGAGAAGATGTTAAGGGAATGTCCGAACATAATATAAAGTGTCGTACATTTGTTTTGAGTGCTTACGTGAACCTGGAGAATGTTGTCAGACTGTGCCGCCAACACTGATATCAATATAATTATAACACAACTAAGAAATCCGATAACAATTAACAGCAATTTTTCAAAAGGTGAGGATCGGTCCCAAAAGCCTCGCCTCCGATTCATTCGACCCGAATTTCCGGTTGGACTTAAGAAGGAAACCCCTTGAGAGCTAGTTAGTTTTTGCTGACTGTGCTCTTGTGCTGCAGCCAATTGTTGGCCACTGGCCGATAGGTTTGGATTTCCGATACCAGTGATAGTTATGTCAGTGGGAAAGTTACTCACATCACTCACTTCGTCGTCATCGAAATCAGCCTTTTTATAGCGAGGCATCTGTGAGGACATGGATTCTGTGTTCACTTTTAAAATGAATTTATTGCCATTCAATGACTGCATTTTGTTTCAAATCACACTTTTTATGAATTGAGTATCAATTGATAGAAACGTTTATCAAATGAAACTCAATTCTATTGATTCTTATCAACAAAAACGAAAAATTTGGAAACAAATTCAAAGGGGAATAACTAATACAACTGACGACCAAAAGGCTGGTCTTTCCTCACAATTATAAACGTATGCTTTGTTTTGTTAATATTTCATTTGCTTATAGTGTAGTCAAATCTGTTTTATTTAATATTTTGTGAAATGCCTTCAAATTATTTAACAGAAAGCAATTTTGGGATTTGCTTTACTCTAATATCAGTTCCGCATAAATTTGATATATTAAACTAGCACATTCCCGTTAATGCCTTCTCTTCTTTGGTGCCATTTGTATCAAGTACAAATATTATCACAATGAACTCTGGTTTATATGAATATTTTCTCTTATGAACGAAATTTTAGACAAAATTTAGGGAAATGTATATAAAAATATATTTTTCATATGAAGTATTACTTTTGACAAAATGGGAATCAATTAATTTGGTGACCACTTGAATGAAATGCAAAGCAAAGTAATGCAAAATGCCTTTAAACACATTTAAATTTCTTAAACAACAAAAAATTAAAGATTTTTTCTTAAATTGATGTATATTTGAATATATCTATGGCTTTGATTTTTTATTATGAACTATTCTCTTTTAAGAACTAAATAGCAAATTCTGGTCACTTCATAAAAAACAGAGTGAACTGTAACTGTTATGAATAATAGACATTCAGGCAATAGAGTCCAATTTTAACCTTACTCATTACGACAAGCGGGCGCATACCAGAGCTTTCGCGACTTAAAAATTTACATTTAATCAATACTCTTTCGCTTAAATGGTTTTCACTCATTTTATTACAAAGGAACAATATCATTTTTCTGAAGGTTATAAATTATACAAATGTAACTTAAAAGTGGAATATGTCCAAGACAACTATTCTAAATCGATATGAACCCAAATAGACCATTGTGTAAATGAATTTGAAAAAATTAAAATTTAGTCCCATAGTCTCCAAATGAAAGTCACGCAACGCTTTGATCGCAGTGAATGTGACTTTCATTTTAAATAGGCGGGACTTTCATTTGAAGATTATGGGACTATTTGCTAAAAAAGAGGGATTTTGAAACGAAATTAGCCATTCTAAAAACTAAATGGTAATCACTTCTTTCGGTTCTGTGACTCTTAAATAGTTTTATTTATTTTTAGTTATAACTCAAATAAAAATTATATAAATATTTGAATTATTTTTTTACAAAATTTTTATAATGAGGTAAAGAGTTGTGATTCTTATTAAAGATTTGAGGATAAAAATTATTAATTATTGAATAGCAAACTTACAGGCTTCAATTGAATTCCATTCATTCTTTATAGTGATTGAATTTGCATCTATTCACATAAAAAGATGAAAAATTAAACATTTGCTTGAATATTGTCATTTTTAATTGCACTTTCGTAAAAATGCAATATATTTTATAATTTTATTAATACTATATGTGCGAGGTATAAAATACACCCTTTATATAGGTTTTTCCAAAATCTTAAAATTAAACAGTCATAACAGAATTGCCTAGATACCGTAGAGTTAGACTGACCAAGCACCGGTGTATGACAGCACCACTCAATTGAGAGATACTTTTGTTGAGAGAAATCTTAGTATACAAAGCGGTGAACTATTTTTGATTAATGATAACTGATTGCAACAATTGGAGGAATAGTTAAATAAATCAAGTGATAATCCCAGCATGTTCATCTTTTTGCCAATTTCTACGATTTTCCGTATTTATAACTTATAACTATTGACTTATTTTAATAACTTAGTGTTTGAATATACATAAAGTTGCATAATTATATTAAATTGAATGATAAAACCCCAAATAATTTGTCAATGAGTTGCCCTAAATGGGTTGTCCTAAATTATGAGAGGAATCATTTTGCGATAAAAGAATATTTGATAGATATTAATATGATAATAATTTGAAAGATTTGCAAACCTGTGCTCATTAGAGTTGACGGTAATGCCACTTACCTGCGCTACAAATCAGCCCTACATCACAGACAATCGGATGGATTCCAATTATTAATACTTTGTTGTTATGAAATCCATTGAAATATTTTCGTTTATAAATACACAGATTTCAAGATAATTGTCTTCAAATGGAATCGATTGGGTATAACACTTAAGTCAGCTCTTCATTAGTGTGTAATCAGTGCAAACACGTTATTAATTGAATTGAATGCATTTGAGTACAGTTAGAACCGCGACCGTTGACTCAATTTCCACAATATTTCGATGGGAACCGCAAAAGCTCTGCTCTCAACTGAAGCCAATCTAATATATAAGTCAACCAACAAAACAGTTGAGGATGTTTTGCGCATACGAACAGAGCTGCGAAGGCCAGGGATGAGAGCAATCGATATGGCACTGGAAGTGAGATATTAAGTGCAACGACAAGATTCTAGTCAATAGAAATTTGTATATATTCGTTGATAACATAATTCATCTAATTTTATATCACATTTTATTAATTTATTACTTAAAATAATAAATTAATTTATCTGTTATTTTATACAAAACTTTTTAATATTTGCCTCAAAATGTTCACTCAATCTGAAATATTTGTCTTATATTAATTTTGCTTGAATATCAACTCTAATTCAGATCAATATTTTCCATTAATATATTCGAACAGTTTATTGATTATATGGGGAATTGTATATTGTGATTGGATATGTGCCTAGGACCGTTCAGTAATAAACAAAATAGAATAGGTTCTCTTGAAATCACTTGCTTTTATAGATTTTGTTCCGATATGAAAACAAACAGATATCAGTGAATCGACAAAAGTGATGACAAAAGTGATGTCAAACCTATCATTATTTTAATGTAAAGCTTTTTGTTTCCGCAGAGAAGAAGTCAATCATATAATAAGTCACTTAAATGAGTATTTATTGCGTCAAAAGAGTTGAATACATTGTTTAAGACTAGTGTTGAAAATATTTTGGCACAAAATCATTACAAATAAATAATTGAATATAAAATTGGCTTAAAATTTATTGCGAGATAAGCTGCCGAAAGGCATCCGAGTGTATAATCATGGGCGATTAAATTAAAACTCTTAAGGATCGACAAATGATACCATAATATAACGAACGCCTTTAGTTACTCGAAGACCTTCGTGATAGTGAGTTAGTCTTCCCGGGTGTATGAGAGACCAGCCCACTCGAAGATTAGTAAGACTGCAATTATATCGAACAAAACGACAGCCCCCTCCCTATCGAACAAAATTTAATTACAAGAGAAAGCAATAATGAATAGATTTCAAACCTCGTAATCAATATTCGCTGAATTCAAAGCGAGGTTTACGGTATAAGTGGAGGCGTCGTGGTGTGGCCGAAGAAATGCCTGTTCGCTCGGATGATAACGAACTACAAAGTTCATGATCGCCTTCGGAGGCTTTTGTGGTCAACCAATTAATTATAGATTAAAAGAAATGCACTTTTCTCTAGCGTTTGACTCACGTCATGATAATAGCCAATGAAGACTTTCTCTTGAACTGGACGTACATATTCTCTCAAAAAATAGAGCCAATGCTGTTCCAGTCCAACCTGGCTCAAGTGAATATCTCTTGTGGGGACGTTCTCATAGCCACCAGAAAGTCGAGGGTCCTTTTTTGATATAGTTATAAAAATAGTGGTTAAAGAATAAAGAAATGTTGGATTCATTTACTTTATTTTTGCCTTCAGACCACTGACCGAAGTCTTCCATTATTTCTAATAAATCCAATAATTTAACGAATTTTTAAAACTCTAATCAGTTTAACGAACCGATCAAATGTTTGCAAAAAACAGGAGTCACAAGAGGAAACCAATAAACATCGGGACAGGGCTCTTCCAGGGAATATTCTGGTGTTAGCACTGCACTATAGTTTGCATGAATGTATCGCTTTTGCCAATCCTTTTGATTTGAGTAAATCTCATAAAAGTCTGGATTTACGCGATTTGTGTCAAACGTCGAACTGATGACTAAATGCCCGAAATCTTGCAAGTTGTCCACAAAAATGAAAATTGAATTATCCCTCATAACTTTGCAAAAAGTCATATCGGGGTCCAAATCTGGATATTCATTGATGTAAAAAACCGGAGAAAATCTATTTTCAACGCTATTTGATTCCTTCCCTTTCAATAAAGTGCCATTTATAAGATAGGCCTCATTAACGAATGGCACGTTCCAAATGCCTCTGTTCCAAGATAATTCAAAAATTTTGAGTATATTTATAGAAAGAGTACATTGAAATCAGTGGAAATCTGTGAATCAACAAACAATTGGGACAAAAGAGTTTGAAGTTTTCGAAGTGCGCCGCCAGTAATCAATTGATAACTGTGCTCAAGACGTGCGCACTCTTTAACTAAGATGTGATCAACTATTGGTAGAGAAAAGTCTAGTTTTCTAGTATTGGAATTAACAGATTCGATGATCAACTCATAGGGCGCTCAACCATTTGAATGCTTATTGCGTTTGCAAACTAATCATATCTTGAGCTGTGATGTGGTTCTCATCAAAACTTATTATAATAATTGCATTAATTTTTGTCATATTCTTTACTTCCATAAGCGATGGAAAGAGAGGCAGAGGCTCCAGAAGGAGAGGCAAAATGAGAAAACAAGGATCGCCCAGATTTCTCTTCTACACTAATCCAAGAAGAAGAGAGTATTACGACAATCCAAATGTGAGTCTATTCTCATTTGCATTCAAAATAAACATTTGATTCATTCATAAATATAGAATGATATCCATATCTCATTCTAAATAATCTAATGTTAAATAAATTGGATATTCCTATCGATTCGAATCATTGCTTATTTAAAATAACTTGGAAATAATGAAAAACCATTTGCATTTGATTGAACAGGGCGCTCAAATTATTCAGGCCTCACATTTCGATTATGAGTTTTATTTGGGACACAAAGTGAGTTGCAATTTAAATAATCTCTATTAACAAGAAATGCCATAACCATCACATTACTAATTGATTGACTAATAATATAAAACTTAATAAGTGGATAGAATAAAATAGGACAACAATTCAATTACTATATTATACTAAATTATTCTTTACTTGTCATTAGATAGTATTCATATGTGTAGCTACTGGTGATCCGGTGCCGATGTGAGTGATGTCAATAATTTCATACAAACAATGTCTAGATTTAAATCAAATTATTTGATCGCATACTTAAGGATCACTTGGTTTAAGGACAACATTGAATTAGACCCTCATTTGCATCCTTATCTTCAGGTAAGGCTTTACTAAAATCTTTTTTCTATACTTTCAAATTATTCGAATAGATATCTGAATGGAAATTCGGAAAAGACAGGATCAAAAGCAAATTGGAAATTGATCCCGCTAGACAAATGGATAGCGGCACATATGAATGCATGGTAATCTCTCTCTCTCTCTCTCTCTCTCTCTCTCTCTCTCTCTCTCTCTCATTGATGTGTTTGTAGGCGAACAACAAGTATACGATCGACAGACGTAACTTCAAAGCAGACTTTTGAGATTTCATTGCGATTGACATTCATTTTGCAAATACATTCGAAAGAAAACTGTCCATAATATCGTTGGCATTCATATATAATTTCACAATCAATGCACAAATTTTGCACTTTTTGTTTGTTTCGGTCAATAAATTTTCTAATAACACAAACTTTTGAAAACATATATTTGGAGACCACATATATCTCATTATCACCAATAAATTATTATTTCTTTATCCAGCAAGCTCAATTCAACAAATGGCAACAAACAAGCTTTGGATTAAAATAATAGATACTATATATATATTTGCATATAATGACCCTAATTCAAATTTAATCAAAAATCTAAAATTATACTGTTTAATAATCTAGAAATGACAGGTTTAATTTCAATATAGGTAAAAGGGCAATTTTTAATTAGAAATCGTGTATCAGGGATAATCAAAGTCGACGACTCTAGAGGGGAATCAAAGGGATGATATGTTTTGTACGATTGAAGAGAACAAATCACAATTCATATGAATTCAATTAAATTTATTTATTTTAATCGAATTGAGTAAGAATTTTCATTTTTTCATATAAAGGAAAGGGTCAGTTCCACGAGTATTGTTATGCAAACTGTAATGATGTGCAGAAACTTTACAGTTTGCATAACAATACATAACTGTGTGAATTTTTTTGAAAATTATTTGAAATTTACCGTGTTTTGCCCCGGTTTATTTTATGATAATATGATAGAAAATAATCATTTATGCATACACTAAAAATTTCATCCATCTTGAATTATCTTGAAAATACTTATTAGACTTCAAAGATTCTCTAATGTATTCTCTATGAGCCAATTTTATGCTATATAGAGCCAACTATCTAGACGTGGAACTGACGGTTTGATTTAACACATAAAAGTCAAAAGCTGTTTCAGTAAAGTCAAAAAGCACTTTAGAGGCTTATAAAAACTCAGCCCTATGTGTGAAGTAGAAAAATTTTAGGAGTGCCTCAATCGACTTAATTTATAAAATGATAATCTTAATTTATCGACTTGTATTTTTTTTTGTCCAGCAATTTTTAATTAGAAGTAGGTATGAGTTTCATAATATTTCCGCGAGTGCCGTTTTTGCATGGGACTTTACTGAAACCCCAAATCTTTTAAAGAGAGTATTTTAACAAGTCATTTGAGGAGCTAAGGGACAAATTTTGGCAGCACCTCATTCTTTTCAATCGAAGACCGATTGTCACCATTTAATTGGAAATCATAGGAGTTACACTGGTGCCATTTTTTATCAAGCACCAATATTATGACAATGCCAAATTTATCAATCTATAGCTGAATACATTGTTCTTAAGCCATTGATGTAATGTTAGCTTAAGTGCTATTTCCATCAAGTCCAATTTAATCACATTTCCATTTTTATCAACCAAAATGTAGGCCATGTACATTGAGTTTGTGTTTAATAAAGGTGAAACAAAAATGAATTCAATTAATAACAAGTTCGGATCAAACGTAATTCCCACTACATTTACATCCAAATGAAATCTCCATCAAAAATGGCCGTTTCACGTCCATTTATGATTAACCTATTGACTACCCATCTGTAAGAGCTCCAAAGCATATCCTCATGAGCCAGCCTAATCCCCATTCCTCTCCAAGTCATATCCTTATAGGCCAGCTTCATCCCATTCCTCTCCAAGTCATACCTTCATAGGCCAGCTTCATCCCCATTCCTCTCTAAGGCATATCCTTATAGGCCAGCTTCATCCCCATTCCTCTCCAAGGCATATCCCAATAAGCTAGCCCCATCCTCATCTCCCTTCAAAGTATATCTCCATAGGTCAGAGACATCCTCATTCCTCTTCATAGGCATATCCCCATAGGCATCCTCATAGCCATCCTGATAGGCATCCTCATCTCTCTTCAAAGCATTTATCTATAGGCCATCCTTATATTTCTTAGATTTTATAGAGCACAAAACTATATACTACATTCCATGAATGTAGTGAATAAATTATCTGCAATCATATCATCGTGTCATGTGACTGAGCTTAGGTAACTCTATTTAGGCTCTGGGAACACCCTCACACAGATTCTAGCTCATGTAGCACTATTAGGCTATGGGGAACATCCTCACCGAGATTCAAGCTCAGCTTAGGCTACGGGTCAATCCTTCTGATTTGAAAATGGCTTTAAAAACCTCTTCAACAATTAATTTTATATTTTCAAAAAATTTTGAAAGCAAGTAACGCACAAAACTATATACTACACTCCATAAATGTAGTGAAAAACAAAAATCGACGATTACTTCAAGTTTTGAGTATTTGTTATAATTATTTTAAAGAATATCAAATGAATTTTCAATAGGATTACAAACTGACCATTTTTATCAACATTCCATTTGTATCAACCAATTTTGTCCTACCAGGTTCATACAAATGGCACCAAAGTGTATGAATAAAATTGAAATAAAATTTATTCGAGTGTTGAATAAACACAAGGATTATATACACATTGAATTTGATATTATGATAAATTGCTTTATTACAATGTAAGAGAATAGGACTTACCTTCGCTCATTTTTCACAATTTGGAGGTAGTCGTGTGCTCGAGAATAATAACCCTCAGAAGAAAGTGCGCCCCAAAAGTTTGACCACAACTGGTTGTGTCGAACCAAAAGTGGAGCGATCACTGGTCTGCAGAACAAATTAAAACTTATATTAAAAATATCCTAGACAAGCTGCATTTAAAACTAAAATCTTCACTGATAATATCAAATTTCAGTTGAACTATAATAATTCCACTATAATAATTATATTACAAAATAGTTTCGCGCAAAATATAGAAATCGGCAAGATAATATACTCTATATATAAGGATTTTCGGAAAGTAATGCGGTACTTGGTAAATTGCAAAATACTTGAAAGTAATGCGGAAAATACAGATTTACACAGAAAGATGGCCAAATTTTGGGAGGTCCTACAGGCTATACTAGCCTAAATTGAAACGGGCGAACCATCGCTAGCACTGACTCATACATTGACCTTTGTCACCATTTACCTGTTGAATATTATTAGCAGCTTGGGTTGCATTAGATTTGAGAGTGAATTCATATAACTTAAAATGTGTGATTATGTGCCTTATCTAGAATGCCTATAATGCCAGACATCATTTAACCCAATAAAACAATTATTTTTACAAATAAAACACAAATATATAGAAATAACAGTTTCTAATGAATAAATAAAACTATTTGTAAACAAATTAAAACTATTCAAAAAAGGACGTCCAAAAAGTCTATCAAAATACTTTCCGAAAATCCTTATATAGTCTATATCATAAAAATTTGAACTGAATTTGTGGACACTTCTTATCTATTGAATGAACATTTCGGACATTTGGGTGAATCAATTTGAAAGTAATAGAAAACTAGTATGCTCAAATAGGAAATCATTTTAAAACAAACTTTATAAATTGAAAAAGGTTGCAAAGGGATAGAAAGCGTTGAAAACTTATGTTATTTGATGTGAAGAATATGGCATGGTCATATGGAACTTGGTCATATTTGACATTAATTGTGACTCAAAGATTATAAAATACAATCGAACCTCGATTTAAGAGAATCATTGGTGGGGCCAAAATGATTGCCCTAAATCAAATTTTTCTTATATCAAAACTCAATAAAAATAAGAATTGAATTTATAAGAAGTAATTAACTGTAATTATGTGATAGAAATGTAATTTGTTATCACTGGCTGTTCTAGGGCATCATTTCTATTGAATAGATGTTTATCTCTAATTTGTTAATCAAACCAAAAGAAGTTTTCAAACCATTATAGAGTACAACAAACTAATCCTTTTTTGACCACTTTTTTATTCACAATATTGTCTTAATAGCAGATAATGTGTTAATCAAATGAAACAAAACTAGCTTTGGATCAAATTAATAGACACATTTATTGCCAAAGGTTAATAGATTTAGTAGTTCACAATCCTCTCCTAGGCAAATCATAAGTTAGTCTCATTGTTCTCGATTCTTCCCTTATTGAAAATTGTTTTAAAAACGTCTTCAACAATGAAAGTGAAAGGGAGTGAAACGACAAAATCATATTCCATAAATGTAGTGAAAAACAAAATAGTTTGAATCAAATACAGTATAATACTAAATCCCTTGAATCAAGGCACAGCTTTTATTATATGTGCTCACATAATAAGTCCCTTAAATCGAAATTCCCTTATATTTTGTCCCTTATATCGAATAACTTTAACATTATAGTATCCATAGGAGCGGTGCTCCAAAATTCTGTCACTTATATCAAAATTCCCTTAAATCGCAGTCTCTTAAATCGAGGTTCGATTGTAATAGAATTTGTTTTAAAGCTTTAAATACTTGTTTTGTTGAATGAGATGAATGAGAGTTTGGGTATTAGTGAGTCGGGCGTCGGAGTCAACGGACAGGTAGTAGTCACAGTTGACTTTTACACATTCATCACTAAAATTAAATAAATGTTTAAATTCTTATAAAACTAATTATAGAATAATACAGAGCAGAATTCCTGGCCTCCCACTCTCTCTTCACTTCTTTAGATCCAAAAACACTAATTCCTCGGTAATGTTCTCTGTACTGATCGATAAAGTTTTGGACATCTTTTGAATGATATGATTGGCTGTTGAATAAAAACAAATGGATTCTGTTCTTCGGATAATTTAATTCAATGATATGGTCTAAGAATTGAGCGAAAAATGGAGTCTTATGGCTGACAAATAGTCCAATGAGAACGAGTGGCCATTCATTGATCGCAATATTTTCTAAACTGATTGTGCTCTCATTGCAAGAAAGGCAGCCATGTTTGGGATGCCATGACTTTGATAAATAGTTTCCCAAAGAGTTGAGCGAAACCTTTAAAACAATTTTGGGATCAAATAATGAAAATAAACAAATAATTTGCTATACTTTACTGCCTCCGTTGCCGTGAATTATGAGAGGAGTTGTTTGAAAGGCAGTGTTTTGGACAAAAGCATCGCTCGAAGAAAAACCTATTTCGACGTCACCGACAGCTCCGTTTAAATTTTGAAATATGTTTGCCCTCCGGTCTAACTTTATTCTTAATTTTTCCTAGTTAAAAAAAGAGTTAGTTATAGTTAATCGCGTTTCCAAGTCCCTCTCTTTTACCAAATAGTCCCGCGGATCCCAAATGAAAGTCACATTCAGTGTGACTGATGTCAAAGTGTTGCGTAACTTTCATTTTAAATCCGCAGGACTTTTATTGAGAGTATTTGCTAAAAGGGCGGGATTTTGAAAGACAGTTAACCTATCAATCAACTGATTGATTCATTTAAACAGTACTCTTAGTTTTTGGTCGATATATATGTGGGTATAAAACAATTGGTCGTCATCTGAGTCTTCAATTTTAGAAGTGGTCAGCATTTGATAGATGTGAGGCGCGAATCCAATAAAACCTTCAAAGTTTAACACAAATTTTAAGTCTAATTTGTTTCAAATTAATAAAGAGATTTACCGCCAGAATTAAGGTAACGTTTGCCCGTTTCCTCCGATTCGGGATATTGTGTCTGTCGTTGCGATTCAAATATAATAAATAAATATATAGTTCGGTATTTTTTAAAATTTCGATAAAAAATGAATGACTAAGAAATACCGCTAAAGACTTGTCGGGCCAACAATACTCTTCGGCTGAAAAGACAATTTTGGCGTCTATTGCGAGGAACCGCTTAAGTATTTCTTCAGATTCTGATGTTATGATCACATCATAACTTAAACAATAAATTTTTACTAAATTTCTTAATTAACATACATTTTATAAAATACCTGTCGACGAACAAAACGACCAAGTCCTTGTCATCTTTATGCCTTTTGATGAACTTCTTAAACAAATTGACTTTTTGTCCGCCGCCGGGACTGGTGGCTACATTTCCACCTGACCATTTCTGATTAAGTCCCAAAACCTGGTTTTGATTGAAAAACTGTTACCTTGCTACGATTTGCGCCTAAACTCAAATCAATGAAAATCAAAATTTATAAAACTCAGGGATGGCCAAGCTTTTTGACTCTAGGGGGGGTCTAGGGTAGGGGTTTTTCAAAATTTTTCTAGGGGGG